>VMDO01000164.1:233632-393708 GCA_007922755.1 Pedetes capensis
TTCCAGTCAGTTGGCCAAGTAGCTGTTTTCCAAACCTGTTGGCACAAACATGTTAACACCTCCAGTGCTGCATCTGTTTGTTGAAACATCTCTATTGGTATCCCATCAATTCCTGGAGCCTTGTGTTTCGCCAGTTCTTTCAAGGCAGCTTCCACTTCATCCTTCAACACCATTGGTTCCTCTTCATATGCAACCTCTTAGAATGGTTGGTCATCTACCAATTCTTTCTTGTATAATGACTCTGTGTATTCTTCCCATCTTCTTTTGATGTTTTCTGCATCATTTAATATTTTCCCTGTAGTCTAGTGGTAGAAAATCACAGGAGGAAGTGACAGGGGTGTATGGAGTTGGATTTTTCTGGAAGAAGCCATAGAAACAATGTCAAGTGGTCGGGAATCAAGAGTTGTTGTTGTTGTTAGGTGCCGTCAAGTCGGTATCCGACTCATAGCGACCCTCTGTACAACAGGGGAAACACTATTGTCAGTGCTTCTCTGCTGTTCATAGGGTTTTCAATGGCAGATTGATTTTTGGGAGGGGGTTGCCAGGTCCTTCTCCCAAGCCTGCAGCACCTGGTGTTCCCAGGTGGTCTCCCAAGTGGTCGGGAATCAAGAGTACTCAGCCTAAAACCTTATTATCATTTTTAGCTATATGACTTTGAGAAATTATTTTAAAATCCTGGAGATTCCATTACTTCTTATATAGAATGGTGACAGTACTAACCTTGAAAAGTTTTTTGGAGAGAACTAAATGAGTTAATGACTTTTAGCCCTTGAGTTGTGGCCTGATACTCAACAGATAACGTATGTAAAGGTAGGTAACATTTTCTAGGCTGTGGTGATTTTCTGCATGTGGCCATTGCTATATAGCATATTATTACCCAGGTAGCATTTATTAAGCACAGCATACAAGTCATCATTTGACGAGTCACCCAAGAGGCTCATTTAATCCTCAACAATGATATGAGGTGGAAACTTTATGAGTAAAGAACTCTATGGAAGAGCAAGTTAAATTACAGAGGCTGAATTTGAACCCATGTGTTTTGTTGCTTGTGCCCTTTGTTAACCTTTATTATTAATGGTGAAATCGTTTTATCCACAGTGGTGTAAAAAGGATCAAATGAATATGTTTGTGTAGTATGGGATAAATTCTGCATATTGAAAGCTTCTCATAAGCACATTTTATTTACCACACATTTCAAAAATGATTGGCATGAATATTTGTTTTATCTTTGTTATTTGTTTCAATTTTGATTTATTAATTCTGATATTATAGTGGTTTCCCAGCTAATCTTGTCTTCTAAACTAAGCTCTTTTTTTCATTTATTGTTTCTTCCTACTCTATTATGCTTTTTGTATGAGGCCCTGGAATTGGATGTGTTTATTATGCAGACCACAAAGGATACATTGGGAAAATAAAATAGCCTTAAAGAGAGGATTAACTAAGTCAAGAGCCATACATAGCAATGCAACGGTTCAAAAATAGGCATCATGGTCTTTTATGATTTATGATAAAACCCCTCCCTTTCCCAATCACCCCAGGGTACATTAATGGTTTTTCTTACATCTTAGGATTTTTTTCCTAGTATTCTTACTTGTTTGAAAAGTTAATATATTTGAAATCTGTATATACTTGAGAAAAGGTACTCTGGGCTCTTTAAGAGTTTTCTGAAGGAAATTGACACATGAATAAAGCTTTCCACAGTCATTTCTTTGTTAGATTTTTCTAAACAGCGTTAATATTTAGTTATAAATTTTAAAAAGTTTAGGTGCTTGATTTGTAGATTATTTAGGTCCTAGGTTATGGGGATTTGTATACTGTCCCAGGATTTACAGGACAGAAATCTCCTTACCCCTTATTTCTAAATATTTTATTCTCTTTTTGGTTTAAGGGATTGATTTTCTTCTTAGATAAGATATTGAATCTTCCTGAGAAAGATAATATGATGGAAGAATCCAGAAATAACTTCTCCTTTCTCTTCAGAAAGATAGAAATTTCTCTTATTATTAGTTGTTATTATTATTATTATTATTATTATTGTAGTAATAAATGGTAGTAGCCTGCAGCTGTAGCCCTGTGGCGTCTGATCCTGTCAGGTCTCAGAAGCTAAGCAGGGTCAGGCCTGGTTAGTATTTGTATGGGAGACCACCTGGGAACACCAGGTGCTGTAGGCTTGGGAGAGGGACCTGGCAACCCACTCCCCAAAAATCAATCTGCCATTGAAAACCCTGTGAGCAGCAGAGAAGCACTGACAATAGTGTTTTGCCTGTTGTACATAGGGTCCCTATGAATGGGATACTGACTCGACGGTACCTAACAACACAACAAGTGGTAGTAAGTGTGGTAACAATAAAAATAACTGTAGCTTGTTGAGAATGTTGTATATGGCCCTTGGATTAATATAATCATTCCAGTTCTTCAAAGACATAGGTATTATTATCATTAAGCAGCAGAAGAAGTTGAGGTTAAATATATTGAATAAGTGTTCATTCAGACAGCTAGTAAAGGACAGAGCCAGAATTTGAATCCGTGACTGCTCCCATTCCAGTTTATATCCAGTGTCATTGCCACTATTCCATTTAGAACCCTATAAGAACAGGCTAGGGATGTTGCTTGGTAGTAGAGCATGTGCTTAGCATGCACAAGGCCCTAGGTTCTGTCCCCAGCACCAAAAATAAATAAATATATAAATACCTGTTCTCCAAGCTTTCCCAATGAAATAATTTTTATTTTTATTTTTTTTGTCATGCTAGAGATAGAACCCAGGGCTTCACACATGCTAGGCAAGTGCTCTGCCACTGAGCTATACCCATAGCTCTTAAAGCAGTTTCTAAAAATGGTCTTTTCTGCATTGCCAAAATGTATAAATTGCATTTTATGATCATGTGGTCAGTGAAGCAGAGTTAAAGAGCTGTCATCAGATTTCAGTGTGGCCCTGCCTGTTGTTGTTGTTAGGTGCTGTTGAGTCTGGTCTGACTCATAGTGACCCTCATAGGGTTTTTGATGGCTCATTATTTTGGGACTGGACTGGATTGCCATGTCCTTCTTCCATTTTTGCGGTGCTGGGATTTGAACCCAGGTCCACAGAGAGTGTGGAGCAGCACTCTACCAACTGAGCTAAATCCTAGCTCATTGGCCCTGCTTACAGGAAGAAATAATTGTATGATTTTCTTTCCCTGTCCACTATAAATATTTCTTCTTGCTTCCTCCTTTTGATGTACATTGGTTTGTCCAAAGAAACTACTGTTCTGTCACTCATTGAGCAGCAAGCAACAAAACTCTCTCTGGTGTTCCTCGATGCTGGTGTAGGACCTTTGCATTGTCTTTACATATTTGCCTCCAAACATGAATATGCACTTTTTATCTCTTCCTATTCCATTTCCTTTCAGAGATGCTTATACAAAGCACATTGAAGGCCTAGGCTGAATCAACTCAAGTTCATGTAGCACTGAACATTATCAGGGTTGCTCTTGCTGTGAATGAGGAGTCCATTGTCCTGAAAGACATTATGTTAAAGCCCTTCACTGTGAACCTTCAGTCAGGATGCTAGACTCGCCAGTTAGTTACACAGAAACTATTCTTTCCGCCCAGGAATGTGGCAGTTAAAACAGGGAACTTTGACCCCTGTGTACAAACTCTAGTACAGTGTTGGATTTACCACAGCTTTAATTTGCATAGCTTTTTTTCTATTTAATCTAATTCCTCAAACCTCTGTCCAGTGAGTGGTGTGATAGTATAAATACATGAACATTTTGTCAAAAAACATTTAAGAACAGCCAATGCAACTTATTCCCCAGGACCCCTCAGAAAAAAATAACAGTGCTACCCAGTTTTGTCGGTTTTCTTTCAGAAAGTGGGCCAAACTTTAATGTCCGAATTTGATATTTATGTGGTTATTTAATCTTTTAAAAATGTCAGAATGATGTTGGCCAGACTAGCTCTAAGAGGACTATAACAACAGTAACAGCCACAACAACGAATATTTATTAAGTACTTACTGTATGCTAAGCACTATGTTAAGTGCTTTACATAGCATGTCTCATTTAATCCTCAAAACAAATTTAGGTGGAGCCATCACTATTATCATTATTATCTTGTCAGAAAGAAAAGTACACAGGCAAAGATTCAGTTATTACCCAAGTTTATACAGCATCCTGTCGGAGGAGAAAGTGGGATTTCAACATAGGCATTTGGGCTCTAAGCCTTCTGTGAGGAGCTCACCTGACTGGCCAGCCTAGGCTCCTCATTAATCTGGTGGTTTGGGACAAATCAGCCCACCTTCAGGAATCTGTTAGCTGATCTGTAAAAGGAGTTAATACTCCTGCCTTCCTGATCAGGTTATTAAGAAGCCCAAATAAAAACATCACATAAAAAAAAAAAAAGAAAAAAAAAAACCTATAACTGGTTGCACACACCTGTATTTCCAGCACTCTGGAGGCTGAAGCAGGAGGATTGCTGCAGGTTTGAGGCCATCCTGGTCTTTACAGTGTGACCAAAAATACAGCAAATGTTTAAATTAAAGAAGATATTACAGTAAAAGACACATTGTCATTAATTTCCCCCTTCCCAAATACTCCTTTTAGCTTCTAACACATCCTGTAGTTCTTGCCACTTTCTGAAGCAGTTCTGGAAGTCTTTCATGAGTGACTTTAGTTGCACTGTCATGGCTGCCTTGATTCAAAACCTTTACCTTTCATGGTCATTTTGTCTTTGGGGATGAGTCAAAAGTTGCATGATGCCAGATCCAGTGAAGAAAGTGAATGAGGACACATCGTAATGTTTTTGACAGAAATTGCCATACCAGAAGCAGTGTGTGACATGGAGCATTGTCATGATGGAAGGTGAAACTAAAGACACTCACGAAACTGGACTTCCAGAACTGCTACACAAAGTGAGGAGAATGATGGGATAACTGTGTTCAAAGCCAGGGGGAGGGCTTTGAGGGAAATTAAAGGCAATGTGTTTTTTACTGTAATACATTTTTAAAATTTAACCATTGACCGTATCTTTCGATCACACCTTGTACATACTGATTTTCAGGCCGGCCTGGGCTACACAGTAAGACTCTGTCAAAAACAACAAAAATAAAAAACTCCAAAACCCAACCAAACCAAAACAAAAAAACCCCAGCCCTATATATTCTTTTAAGAAATGTGCAAACCAATGAGATTATTTTAATGGTATTGGTACATCCTAAAACTCATGTTTTTATGTTGTGGTTTCTGTAAATAATCTCATTAAAAGTCATATTGCTTATAAGTTGAAATTTTATAAAGTGTGCTATCACCTACAGTATATTATTCTGATTTTCACATTTATATCGTTACTGCACAAAAAATGTTTAGAGAAGAAATCATTGAACACAGTACTATATTTAATCCCATAGCATTATGCTTAAATAATATTCATTAGAGATTTATTGTCCTCCTGAAATCCTTTGGTGCTACTTTGGTGGGGGAGAGGAAGATTATTACAAAAAGAAATGGATGTAATATTTCTGTCTATAGCAAATAAAATGAATTGTATAATTCAATGAATATTGCAGAATGTTAAGTGTAAGGAGATGGTTTAAGCATTAAAAATTATCCTTCAAATAAGGCACCTTAAACTAGCTTTCTACAGTTGCAGAAATTTTTGTACTAAATCAAATTTCCTCATTCTTCTTTTCCTCTGAGTAAATCCAGCTTCAGAATAAAATATTTTTAGAATGAACACTTACCACAGTTTTTGTTCTAAAATTTACATTTGGTTTTTAAAAATATATTAAAATTTTCAAAAAGAGGATAGATATTTGCCCCATGCACCATACTTTTTACATTCCTTTGGGCTTTATAAATACATAATTGAGTAATTTAGTAGTTCTTATGTTCACTAACTTCATTTTCCTAGAAAAGACAGGTGTGTACATGCATGTGTGTTCATTTGAATGTGTGAAAACACAGCTTAGGGATTACAACAGTTTAGTCAAGGTCATAAGTGACCTGACGTGCCCTCGAGCATGCTGTTTATAATTGCTGTGGTTAGTTTTCCTTCTCACTGTTTTTACCTATAATGTCAAAACACAATTATATCGAGTTGGTATGTTCACTAATAGCAGTTTATCTCTGCATGGTTTATAGACAGAGTCAAAAGCCAACAACTATAATTACATCCATGTTTCTAACTTAGCAGCAAGCTAGAAAAGTGTGGTTGAAGTATGCTGTGGATGTAGTACAGCCAGTAGGAATTATAGGGTAAAGTCATTGCTCTGCATTCTTTTGGTTTTACAATAATTGTTACTTAAATTTTGTTTTCTGGATTTTACCACTGTCTGTTGTGTTTATATGACCACATAAAGAGTGGTTGAGTTATGTGTCTCTCCACTCTATTTTTCTTCCTCTTGCCTTCCTCTATAAATGTACTAGCTCTCCTTTCACTTTCTTCTGACTCAGCAGACAGTACATTACAGTTAATAGTTTTCTGAAACAGCCTGATATTCATGCTCTATGGAACCCATAAGACTTCTACTATTTGTATTATATGTTTAATTGGATAATTATGGGAACCATGTTGAACTGTTAACAACTGTCAAGCCTTTGATTAATCTTTTGAGTGTTCATTGGCGTGGTTCAAGTAAGCAACCACAATACACATTTTTGGGTGTTACTTTGTTGTTGCTGTTCTCATGATTATTCAAGAGGATAGCTATTATCTTTCTGCAGAAATATATGTAATTTCCCATTTTGGCTCACCTCATATATTGTGGCACAAAGAAACAATACAACTTATAGATCATTGTAATTTGTTTTGCTTATGAAGTATTACAGTTTAATGACTCTAGAAAAAATACATATAAGAAAGCATTCTTATTTTATTCATATTTATTGGTAATTTTTAAATTTAATGTACAACTTAATGGGTTTTGGGGTTGGGGATATTTAGCTCAGTGGTAGAGCGCTTGCCTCGAAAGTGCAAAGCCCTGGGTTCAGTCCTCAGCACCAGAAAAAAAAAAAAAGAAAAAAAAAATTAGAACACCTTAATGGGTTTCATTATGACATTTCCATACATGCATATCATTGTACATTGCTCATGTTCACCTCCCCTATTACCCTACCCTGACTCCTCTTCCCCTCACCGATCCTCTTTCTCCCCATTATTATTATTATTTTTTTTTACTGATATAAAATGTCAAAGAAGATTCTAGTCCTTCTTCGAAGAAACCAATTATTAATTGGGTCTATGCCTTCCCCAAACCCCCTTTTCAACATCTCACAACCCCCCCATCCTCCCCCATTTGCTATTCATTAAGAAGAGTGTTCCTGTTCACAAAAGAAGTGCATTCTCCAAGGAGCTATTGCCACTTCCTGTGTGCCCAGCTGAGCTGTCTTCTGGGTCCCATCTTTCCTACCATTGTCTGGGGTAGAGTTGAAATTCTTTGTGAGCAGGTTAGTGCAGGAGAATACTAGTAAATTAGTTGCTTTATTCTTTTGAGTCATGTCATAAATTGATCCACCAGTCTTATGGGACATAAAGTGTCAAATGTAGTTTTAAAATAAAGAAAATATGAGTGTAGGGTTAGGGAAGATTGAAGTATTAAAAGTGGTTAGGGTAAGTCTTACCAGTAGGGCAACATTTGAATAAAGAGTTAAAGGAGGAGGTGAATATAGGTACTATTTTACATGGGAGGGTAGGAAGGGAGGGAGAGAATGTACACATACATACTCAACTATTCCTTATATGAGTGCTATGAAGCAAGCTCTATTATTATGTCCTTTTAACCAGTGAGAACACCAAAACAAAACAAAACAAAACAAAAACCCAAACAAACAAATAAACAAGAAACCCCAGAAAGGTTATGCCCAAGGTGACACAGCTAGTAAGTAATGGAATCACGATTTGGGCATAGATATTTTGTTAGCTAACTATTATTTTAGAGAAGCTCCTAAACTAGCTTAGTGAGACTAATCTAGGCTAGGGATAACCTCTTTAGCAGACTTTATACTAAACTACGTATACATGACTCAGGTTAATTTCTCTTCCTGGGAAGTAAAATACTAGATTCTAACTGTCATTTCCAAAGTGTGTCGTTTTGAAGTACCACCTTGGATCAAGTTAACAGGGGCGGAATGGGCACTTCAGCTGTTAGCAAAGCAGTCCTACTACTTATATTGAAAGTGTGTTTTGGTGTTTTAATCAAATGCACAAAAGGTGTAGGGGAAGAAGATTTCCTTTAGATGAGAAATATGCAAAAACAATCTAAATAGAATTGTTATTATAAGACTATTGTTTACAGTTCAGAGATTTATGCTAATTGTATCTTCCATTAAGGCTCATGGGTGGCCTATTCAACCAGTGCATAATAGGATAGGGAACTAGAAAGGAAGAGTATGAAAGGAGTGGGCAGAAAGGGAAATTTAGTCTAGCAGCAGTACATACTATGAACATAAATATTCATCCTGGAAACTTTCTTAGGTGCTTTGAGTGGTAAATGAGCAACTTACTTCAAACTAGATTTATATTTCTTGCTGAAGTAAGTTATTTTAATCTATGTTGCTTCAAAACTCTTTCTTAAAAGTTGTGCCTTTTGACATGCCTTCTCTGTGGAGTAATCTGATCACTGTTAGTCTTGGATTCCCTTTTTTGGGAGGAGTTTCAATAAACTCAATCTTTGGCAGTCCAGTGTTAGGTGAAGTGTTTATGTGAAAGGTAATGGGAAGGTGATGCAATTTCAAGAATATATTTATTGAAGTTGAAAATAGGGTTCATAGTTTTAAGACTGATGGACTTAAAAAATGATCATAGTAATTAATAGATATAATATTCTCCTATTGTCATGGAAACCTGCAGCGGTAGCTCTGTGGCATCTGATCCCATCAGATCTCCGAAGCTAAGCAGGGTCGAACCTGGTTAGTACTTGGATGGGAGACTGCCTGGAAACACCAGGAGCTGTAGGCTTGGGAGAGGGACCTGACAACCCACTCCCCAAAATCAGTCCACCATTGAAAACCGTATGAACAGCAGAGAAGCACTGACAATAGTGTTTCACCTGCTGTATGTAGGGTCGCTATGAGTCAGATATTGACTCCACAGCACCTAACAACAACAACAACAACAACAACAACAACAACATGGAACAGGTGAAGGCTATAATGAGAAGATCTAACTTCCATTTTTGTTTCTTTTATCAGTTACTGAGACTTGAGCTTCAGTTTCACCACCTGTAAAATTGGTAGTATTATTGATTTTTCCTGAGGATAAATTTCATTAATGTATGTAAATAAGCTCAGTGAACTGTGTGTACTCCTTTTCTCCCTCTTTCCATATATATGTATGTATGTATGTATGTGCATACATACATTTTTCTATAGCCCCCCCCAATGAAAAGTTCTCAAGGATAAGAAGCATGCTTTGTTCTTGCCACCTTGTTTAATACACACTGCTGATAATGCTTTTTGTATTGAGCCTATTTTGGACTTTTAGTGTGTCTTAGATGTTTTAGTGAAAGTCTCCTAACATTGCTTAACACATTTTCCACATCATTGTGCTTACAGTTTATAAGCAGAGTAGACTTCAACTGCTAAGATAGAAGGGACCATAGGATGCTTAACTTTATGCCTTGATTTGAAATGTTTTCTCTTAGTCCCAGTTCTTTACTTTTGCAGAGAAGGTCACCACTTAGGAACCACTCTGGGGTTAAAGGTCTAGATTCCTCCTCACTTAACGGTCAATAACATTACATGATAGTAATGTGCCTTACAGGTTTCTGGCCCAATCCCCAGCTCACCTTTGTTTTTCATGTTTTTTTCACTAACCTTCAAACCAAATGATGTACTCATTTGGGGACTCACCTCTTTTCTCTTCCATGAAGACAACCTGAGGGCACACCCTGACTGATTTACAATTTCCATGTCTTTCATGCCACTGGTCTGTCCAATTTTGGAGGTCCAAAATAAGACT
This sequence comes from Pedetes capensis, assembly GCA_007922755.1. Taxonomy (NCBI): domain Eukaryota; kingdom Metazoa; phylum Chordata; class Mammalia; order Rodentia; family Pedetidae; genus Pedetes; species Pedetes capensis. The sequence goes on from VMDO01000164.1 coordinate 243,566, forward strand.
TTGATTGAACATTTGTATCTTGTTGGCAGTGTTATGACAAATAGCAGCAGCTGTATAAACTAATCTTTCTGTAGCTTCACACCAGGGACTCAATTAACAATGGACCACTGTCAGCATTTAATCCTTTTTACCTCCCGGATCCTGTGAACTTTTCTATTGAGTATCAGGATTATTCTTACCCACAAGAGAAGAAAATGTCAAATACTACAAGTCAATTGAACTTTTCTTGGTGTTCTCTGGGTGACCCAGAGAGGGACTGACAATTATGATGATCAATATATGGATTCTGATTAGACAGACCCACTGGTAATCAGGATGGTTGTGACACAATTTCTCATTAACTTCTTTTTAGAATACTTTCTCAATTTAGCACTAAACTTCATGGCCTTCAGAAGCTGACCTCTAAAGTTTACAGTGATTATGGAGTGAAGCGGGACATCAAAGACATAGCTTCTAATGAAAACATCTTTGTATGTACCTTGTCATGCAGAAGTCTACTTTTGTGCATGATAATTTCAATACAGGAGAAACAGTAATCTCAAGTGACCTTTTAACTCTTTAGGAAATTTCTGTCTTTGTTTCTTTGACAGAAAAAGGAGGGTACACTGGATGTTCAGGTGTAATGGGGGAAGTCAGAGTATAGTCATAGCCTTAGAATAACAGTGAGCAAAATTCAGGTTCTAGTTTAAATGTACTTGACATTTGAACTCCTTGTTTGAAGCCCTTGCTTATGCAAAGGACATCTGAAATTCCTTTGGCTTCTAATCTAAGGCAAGTGAAAACGAATGGATGGCAAAGGGATATAAAGATAGAGCTCAGACAAGTTCTTGTTAATTCTTTCTTTCACCTAAGAGGACTAATGAAAAGCTTAAATTACTAAATTCAGACTAGACCATTGTCGTTACTTGCCAAACGGTACATGCTTGTGCGTCTGTCTAATCCATATTGGAAAGCCACAAACAGAAGCACATAATTTGGCAAAACACCAAAAACATGCCTCAGCACACTTCTGGAGAGTCTTCCAAATGACTTAATGATTCAAAAATGTGTGTGTGTGTTTGTGTGTGTATGCATGCATGCACACATTGCCTGGAGTTGGTTAGAATAAGTTTTACCAGCAAACCTTTACACTTGCTTTGGGGGTTTGAGGACTTCCCTTTCAAATTCTGAGTTGTAAAAGGCAAAAGAAAAACTGTTTAATTGGACAGTTACTTTCTCTTTTCTTTTCAAAAGAAATGTAAACTTTTTTTTCTTTTTTTTTCTTTTTTGTGGTACTAGAATCCAGGTACTAAATCCAGGGCGTTGCATATGCTAGGCAAGTGCTCTACCACTGAGCCACATGCCTGATCCCTTTTTGTATTTTTTATTTTGAAACATAATTTTGCTAAGTTGCACAGGTTACTTCTGGCTTGGGGAATGCATGATCCTCTGGCCTCAGCCTGTTGAGTTGCTGGGATTATGACATGTGCCATCATACTTGGCAAATATTTATGAGTTATTTTGTTTATATATTTGTTTTCATTGCTGGGCTGAGGATTGAACCCAGGGCCTTGTGCATATTGGGCATATGTTCTACCCTTGAGCTACATGCCCAGGCTTAAAAACCAAAAACCAAAACCAAAACAAAACAAAGAAAACCCAAAGAAACCTCCCCAAAATATACAATAGAAAACATTTAGTCCTTTGGGAAGATTAATATGTTTTATTTATTTTTAAAATGTGTTTTTAGTTTTATTTTTTAACAGATTGGTCACATACAGCAACTCACTACAAAAACAAAAACAAAACTCTATAGAGCCATGAATAAAATTCCTAAATTGAGAAATTATTTCTAAACTTTTTACAAAAACATTTTCCTTTGTATGCTTTCTGCTCAATATAGATAAGATGGACTTTTTAAGTACATAATCTGAATTCAGTCTTGAAGATATTTAGAAAGTGACTACATGGAATTAATAAGACATATATAGAAGGCAAAATAATCAATAAGTCTTTGATGTGGTCTTTCTTTTGAATGAGTATTATTTTTAAAAGCTAGATGGTTTTATGTATTATATTTTGTTTAAATACTATAGCAACCTTTACAAGATAGGTGTTATTTCTCATTTAAAGATGAGGAAATCAGAGCTCAAAGAGTTCAAATAAATTTCCCAAGGTCAAAGGCAGTATTAATTTGAAATTTGTCTGAGTCCATGGAAAATACTCTTGACACTGTACTTCTCAAACTTCTCTGAGAGGGGCAAACATTATAGACCTACCCCTTTAAGGCATTCGTCACTTCTCCATTCCTTGACTTTTAAGCCACACTTCTTTGAAGCCAATTGATTATGTTAATAAATTTCCTAATATGTTGTTTAAATTACTCTTCGTATTTTCAAGTCACAAAATACTTTCTCTGGCTAGTTTTGGTGGCTCACATCTATAATCCCAGCACTTGGGATTCTGAGGCAGGAGGATAATGAGTTCAAGGCCAACCTGGGCTACATGGTGAGATCCTGACTACAAATAAACAAAAATACAAAAAAGCAAACAAAATCCAAAGTACTTTGTATTTTATTTAAAGTATCTTAATATTTATTGCCAGTGGATGAGATAGCTATTATTCCTGTTTTGCAACTGAAAAAAAGGGACTGAGAACCATTAAATGAGTCACCCAATAGATAGTCTAGTACTGGGACTTTCGTATCTTTCCATAACTATTTTTTCCACTACATTCTCAAATCCAAAGAAAATCCATGCTTGACTCACCACCTCATAATAAGAAATTAAGTACTGTAAACCTATAACTTTTTTGCTTCAATAAAAAAATGGGCCTGTAATACCTGATTCTTTGTGAGCATTTTGGCATGTTAAGATTAGATAAATTAAGGTTACTGAATTCACACAAGGTAAAAGAAAAATAGAGACTGGTAAGGGGAAGAGAGAGTTCTCACTGCTTTATGTGTTTTTAATGCCATTTGAAAATTGCCCCAGGAACATAGCATCTTTTCTGTCCAGTTGCAGGCTGAGTTTTATACCAGTTTCTGATTATTGCATTCCTGTCCCTTTAAGTTAATATGCCCAACCAGGAAATTAAATTGCTGAGAGTTTAAGCCCCCATGTATAATAGGGTTTTCACTTACATACACAGATGCTACTCTTCAAGGTAATTCTAGTGAATGGGATGACTCAGGAAGTAATGAGAGTCTTCCTGGCTGAGAAAAATTTCCTAACCATGGCACCATGTACTCTTTTTTTTTTCATTGTTTACTGCAACTGCATTGATAGCCCTTTATTATTCCTTTTTACTGTGACTTTGAGATTGACAGTTGCCTAAACCCGGAACCATTGTGAATTCAAATGTGTTCAATGATGAGAGTAGGTGAGGGTTATTTGGTGAAGAAGTCGATGTTAGATAAATAGAAAAGTAGTGAACTCTGTACTACTCATTCAACAGAGATGAGAACTCATAGAGAATTCAACTCTGCCCCCATAGACCATGATCTTGGCCCAGTCTATGTAAAATGATTCTCATTAGAAGGAGCACAGCAAGGCCATGCCATGGCAACTGAGGCCCATTGAAATGACTGAGGCATGGGCAAATTAAGAACTCCATGATAGTTTACCCATTGGATATTTATAGAAGCTTTTATCAGATTTATGGGTTGGGACAGTTGATTTGACTTTCTGATGAAATAAATTATCTAGGAAAGAAAACTCTTATCTGTTGCCTGAAAAATGTTTCCCAAAAGTTGACTACCTTGGTGAGTGCATTTGGCTTTTTTCCTGAAATCAGTTAGGTTAGTTAAAAAGCACCTATCTCCACTACCTCTCAGGTGTGTTTTTAAAGTGCTTGCAAAAGATTATTATCCTTTGGCATACTGTCCGAATGGAGTTGCTCCCCCCACTTCTTTAAAAAAAGAAAAGATAATGCTCCCTCCTTATTTTGAGAATTTATACTTAATTCCTCTGCCTCTTATTGGATACTTGTTCTAGAGAAATGTGATCTCAGGAATGCTGGTGATTTGCTGTTTTAAAATGGTGCTATGCTTTAGGTTTCTGTTCAAATCTAAGATTTCAGAAGAGCCAGTAACTGCAAATAATCTAAAAGGGGAAGAGTGAAGAATGCTTCTAACTTTCCTTTGAAATGAATAGCTCTGCCCCAGCAGCAGCTATTAGAAAAACAAAAACGACAAAGAAAAGCTGCTCAGCCCAGCACACAGAGGTAAATTTACTTACATCAGACTGAAAAATGAGGGCTGAGCTTTGAAAAGACATCCCTTCTTACTGGAGGAAAGCTTGTAATTTTGGCAGGACTGCAGCCCTCCTAAGCCCCTGAGAAATTCTGAAAAACATTACAGAAGACTGTTCTTAATATTAATGGATGTCTTCCTGTGCCTGTGTGTGCGCCTGTGTGTGAGTGGAAGAGTGCCACAGAGAGGAGGGAGAGAATGAGGGTGAAGAAAAGATTACTTAGGATGAAGAGCCATCAGTGAAAATATCAAAAGTTTGAAAAATAATTTGCATCTGTCATTTTCTCCTCTTCAGCCATAGTGTGTTGGTTAAGATAAGATACAGAGGAACATGAGCCATTTAGATACTTCAAGTTAGCCTTGCAGTATTATGGTCCTCTTATCAGGACTCTTCTTAAAATTCTTTGTAGATAATAATCGCTCACTGATGCGATCTCAAATCAGGCCCTTATCTATTACATGACATCAGAGGTGAAAACAAAGATGGTTTCCCTGTGGTTAATTGTGGTGTATGTCACATTATGTTGTACCATAGTGAACACTTTCAAGAGCACCAAAAGCCTGTAGCTCTGCCTTTTGGGAGGGGACTTTTCCTTTGCAGCTCAGCTTCAGGAAACATTTGTGTTTTCAAGACCACATACCATTGGGAAGGAAGTAGGGGTGGAGATGTGTGCCAAGATTGAGTGGAAATGAGAATCTCTGGACTGTGTATGATCTGGGAACTGCTAAGTTGTATATTGCCTTTTTTCTGGAATACTTGTAAAATTTTCAAAGTCAGACTGATAATAACACTGATACTTGCTAAGGACATTTTTCACAAAATTATTTATTTATTTTTCAGACTTAGACACACCTCTGTAAGCATGCCTGGCCATCATGGCTATGATCATCTGTGTGTGCATGTGTCTGTGGAAAAAGACAGGAATCTGTTGCAAGATACTCCACAGTTGTATTTCTTAGGGATACATAGCTGCTATCTATCATAACAAAATAATAATTGTGGGAACCAGTTGATAAAAAGCAACTTGAAGGTTATTTTCAGAAGGGAGTCATTAACTCCTTATGGTCCTGAGCCTTCCATTATTCGTTGGACCCTAGCCATGTCACCTTATAGGATTCAAGGCTCATTCCAGTTCAGCATTCAGAGTTAATGTTCATAACAGAGAAGCTTAGTTTCTTCAGGGAGTAATGAAGAGGAAAAAGACAGAAAGAGCCCATTTTAAAAAGTGCCTTGATTATCTATGGAGTTTAAATCTGAGAATGTTTTCCCAGACTTGCAAAAGCTCTGTAGCATTGTTGGCTAGTTAATGAGTGATCTTCTCCCTGGCCAGTACTGGCAGTGCATGTTTTCTTGACTTTAGGATTGACACTCTCAATATAATCTTAATTCACTTTTAGTTTAGGCTGACTAAATCTTCTGAGTTGGCAAAGTAGAGTGTCAGGATTGCCATTGTTATGTTTACTCTGGATTTATATCTTTAGTTGAGGTTAAGTAACGTATTTACATAAATCAACTCAGCACTAGACTCTAATACAAAATTGTTTTGTGGGAGAAAAAAAACTAATTGTTTTGCTTCCTGAGGTTTGCTTTCATTTTATATTAAACCTCAGTGGAATTAGAAATGTAGTATGTTGTTCTGTGTTAAAATTAACTTCCCTGGGTTTTGCTTTTATACAACAGCTGAAAAAAAATTTTTTTAAAGAATTAGTTCTAGCTATTGTAGCAATGGATGACTTCCTTGGAGAGAAAGTAGCAAGTGCATGTTGTTGTTGTTAGGTGCCCCTGAGTTGGGTCTGACTCATAGTGACCCTATGTACAATAGAATAAAACATTCCCTGATACTGTGCCAGGCACATGATCTTTTTTATGTTTAAGCCCATTGTTGTAGTCACTGTGTCAATCTATTTAGTTGAGGGTCTTCCTTTTTTTGTTGACCCACCACTCTCCCAAACATGATGTCCTTCTCCAGGGATTGGTCTTTCCTGACAACATGTCTAAAATATGTAAAACGCAATCTAGCCATCCTTGTCTTCTAGGATGGAAGCAAGTGCATAGGCTGATGGTATTTAGCAAAATGGCAATATGCAGCTGGGCACAGTGGTGCACGCCTTTATTTTCAGCAACTAGGGAGGTGGAGGCATGAGGATCACAAGTTTGAGACCAGAGACAGTCTGTGTAATTTAGTGAGACCCTGACTCAAAAACTAAAAAAAAAAATTGGACTTGAAGTGCAGCTTAGTGATACAGCATTTGCAAAGCATGCAAATGTGAGGCCCTGGGTTCAACCCCCAGTACCGGAAAACAACCCACAAAGCAAAAAACAAAGGGCACTATGCTTTTCTAGAAGAACTTATGTTTTCTGAAATTGGCTGTATAAGGACTACAAAGGAATGAAAGTAGTTCTTTCAGTCATAAAGATGTTACCAAAAAGTGAAGAGGCTTTAAATGTGTAGTTGCAAACATTTTCAGTAGGAACATTTTAAATATAAAACTGTCATGATTCATGTGATTCATGCAAATATCTTTTCAGAAATTATTTCCGTTAAAATTATGGCCAGGAAAAATTCTTGCATGGGACATGTTCTTATTAATTCATATTCATATTCTATTTAAGACAATTTAACTTCACTTAAAATGACTTATATTTTATATTTATTTCTAAATTACGAGATAAAACAGATCTAAAATTTGCAGGCAAGATATAAAATATTAGTAAAACAGTATTGATGATGAGCTATTATTGTGGAATATCTGACTTAATTTATTTTTTACAGCCACTGAATGGTATTTGCCTTTTAAACAATGCTAATTTTCTATACACATGGCTAGGAAATACAATAGCTTTATGACACATTTTTATTTTAATATTTAATCTATTTTCTTACTAAGTTTATTCACACCATTGAAGTATTCTTATGTACATAAGAGGAAAAATCCTTTATCCTGGGTCCTTGTAAGTGTAGCTAAGATGGACCAAATAATATGGAGTCACATTCACTGTGAACAGTCTGTTTTACTCAGCAGGATGGCTTTGTAGAACACTTTGGTTTGTTTAAAGATTGAATTATAAAGTGTATTCTTTGAGGTTCCCTATTCCTTGACTTTATCTCATTTTGCTTCATGGAACAACAGTGTAGCAGTCTAGCCAACCACCCATCTCTCTTCATCAGCTTCACTTGGAAAGATAGGATCCATATTTCCAGACTCTGAAAGGTAGAAGCATGTGTTTTGTCCAGCTGAGTCTCTTGGTCTGAATTTTTTTTTTTTTTTTTTACTGGTCCTAATACATGTTTATTCGTACATGTGACAAATCTGCAGTCGTGTTTTCTTTCTGAGTTATAATGACTCAGATGTCATAATTAATTTGATGAGCAGGTGGGGGTTATTAGCCTTGTGCTTCACTTGCTAATAGCTGCACAGTTTTTCTAAAGTACTCTTTCAACTAAGGAGGCATTTCTTCACATAGAATAAACAGTACAGCACAAAAGCCTCAGTTAGATAACTATCCGTGGGCTTGAAAAGCTGCCAAGCAGATGTTGTTATTGGAGCTGGCCCAGGCAAGATTGGGCCAGGCAGATGCTCCTGGGGAGGAGAGTAGGGGGAGGAAAAGGGGGAGGAGAAATAGGAGAGGAGAGGTCGAGGGGAGGGGAAGGTTCTTTAGGACTCTGAGGCTGTCCTTGCAGGGGTTGGGCCATATTTTGTTGGGTGGGAGGTGTCTTCTGTTCTCATGAGCCACCTCCACAGTTATGGCTTCTTGAAATACACATAAATGAGGATGGAGATGGGGGTGGAGGGGACCCTCTCTAAATATCCATGTGGGAGTGAATCTGAGTGTTCATCCAGCGGTCTAAGACTTCTGGTTTGCATTAGGACGGCTGTGTGCAATTTTTGAAGGGTCTACAGAGACTCTGCTTCATACCTTTCCACATATGTAATGGACATGACATTTACCAGAACTCATAGGTTCTGCTTTATTGCTCTAAATTAGGTTGTGCAAATTTAAGACAAAATGCTGTTTTGTTTCCTGTCACCTTGCTATATAATTTTTCTTTGAGCATTCCCCATTCTTTATTAAAATGTTGCAAAGTAATAGTTTACTTTTAACATTAAAACCAATCTTGGAACCTGTCAGATTTGTATGAGGTAAACATGTGGAAGGTTTTATCTAAGCTGATCTTGTTTCTGTCCTCTGCCTTTGTGAGTGTGTGTGTGTGTGTGTGTGTGTGTGTGTGTGTGTGATATAAAGCTTTTTAAAACTCATCTCTCACTCCCCTTCACTAGATTAAATTCTGTAATCTCATTTTTCTTTGAGCTGATCTCAAGCCAGTGGTCTGGGGATTTTATAGCCAAGGGATAATTTTTGATAATGGGCTATTAAAACACTTGCAGCGCCTACCCTGTCTTTCAAATTAGTATGTGCACAGATTGTCTTTCTAGAGAAAAAGTCCTTCCCTTGGCAATAAGCAACTGATTATGTGCCACAAGCAGTATAAGCCTGGAAGGCTTATACACCAAAAACATAGGTACATGTGAAATGATAAATAACAATGGTAACTGTACAGTGCAAGCAGCAACTCTGCCCAGAATTTTTGTTCTACAATTTAAAGACAAAATCTTGTTTTCCTTTATTCAGACAGATTTAGTATGTTCTGACAACAGAGTAATCTAACAGTTTCCTTAACAATGGAACTACAGTGGCTTGAGACAGCTGTGTGAGGTCACATAACTTTCATTGTTGTTTATAGTGTGCTTATTAATAGGTTAAAATGAATAACTCACTGGACAGAGGTCAGGTAGCACCTGTATAAATAAGGAATTTGCACTTCCAAAACATGTAATGTAAAATTAATCAATATATTTAGCTTGCCATTTGTTTTTGTTTTTTTTTAATTCAGTTCAACTTCGTTTTCATTCTGTAGTTTTCTAGGGAGTGGTTAAAGTAAAAATTATGAGTTCTGAGAAGGCAAATGAATTTGCTTCATTAGTACTCTGCTTTAGTCTGACTGGGATTTTGTTAGCATAAGATTAAAACCAGTGTCCTGTGGTTAAAGAATATGCCTGATTCTGTGTCTTAGTATTTTTTCACCAGATAAATATTGGACATATAAGCATGTATAGAGTGACATAAAACCACCTATTATGAAACTGATGCGATGTGGATTGTGTTGAGGGTTGGCATGAATGCTTTTCTTTTTCATATGTAAAATTAGGTTTCAGATATATCATATGTGCTCAATGCACCGCTGTTAATGTGTGCAGATGGTAAGAACACATATGTCTCAATACCATTCTCTTATCCTATGTGTTTTATTGCTCAACAGCCTGACAGATGCATATGAGTGAATTCGTTCATTGCCCTCTCTATTTATTGGTAGTACTTTTGGAAAAGATGTTGTAATTTGGCAAACTAAATAGTGGTTGGGAAGCAGTACTGAAAGTAATGAAGAATTGACACAATTATAGTTCTGAACCTTGTACTTAGAAGATGCCTTCAAATGTAAGATTTAGGTATACTATAATGTTTAAAAAGGAAGGAAAAAAATCTAGTTTCATATTTGATGGAGAATTTGGAAAATTCGTATCTTTTTTTGGCAAGTACTGATTAAAAGGTGTCTAATTACTTTGGGCCTGGAGCTGTACCACTGTGGTGTCTGATTCCATCAGATCTTGGAAGCTAAGCAGGGTCAAACCTGGTTAGTAGTTGGATGGGAGACTGCCTGGGAACATCAGGTGCTGTAGGCTTGGGAGAAGGACCTGGCAACCCACCCCTAAAAAACAATCAGCCATTGAGAACCCTATGAATAGCAGAGAAGCACTGACAATAGTGTTTTGCCTGCTGTATGTCGGGTTGCTATGAGTCGGACACCGGCTCTATAGCACCTAACAACAACAACAAGAAGTTAGTTTGGATCATGTGCATGGTACAGTTTTGGGTACTGTTTTGTTCTGTTGTATATAGGGGTCACTGAGTCGATCTTGATGACACCTAACAAGAAGTTAGTTGGAAATCTGCACAGAATGAGATAGGGTATTATATTTGAAATCAGATTTGAAAGTAACAATTCAGTCTGTGGACAAAGTCTATAAAAATACTTTTACATAGTAGAGCAACTCATAATATGAATCATTGTTAGGACAGATGTATATGTATACATGTACCATGGAACATAAGTTATTTTTCTGAAGCAAGAATTATGTGTAACAATTAGTAATATAGGGAGGTAGAAATTAATACTATTTCTAATGTAGTAAGTGGTTCTATTTTATGTAGACCATCAACTATATAAGATTGAAATCCAAAGCAACCAGCACCAGAGAATCTTTATTACTTATATTTTTACAAATATTTAATTTAGTCATCATTTGTTTAGTACCTACTGTATGCCTAGGAATGTGCTGAAGGTTGGGGAAATACAATGACCAATAAAATGTTGATCCCTATTCTTAGGGAGTTTACTGTGTAAGCTATTAGTGAAAACATAAGCATAAAACTAACCATCTAACTAATATGAAACAGATGGTAAAGTAGTACCATACAAATAGATAAAAAATGCTATTAGAGCATAAAGGTAGTAATTCAGTAGTTCATAAGAATCCAAACAAGGCTTTTGTAACTCAAGGAATCAGCTCAAAAGATGAGTAGTTTCTTTAGATGAAGATGCGAGGCATGGAAGCCTTAAAGGCTGGGAATGGCAAAAGAAAAGGTAAGTCATTGGGAATGGGCCTAGCATATTGGTAGTTGGGGGTCAAGAATGATCCTGGGGAAGGTGAATGAATTTTAGCCTGTATGAGGAGAAGGGAGGAGAGTTGTAAGAGGCTAGGCTGAAAGATTCGAGTTGCTGTGCCTTCAAATCCCCAAAGAGTTTCTGGAGGGTAGCTTTTTAAGTTTTTCAGAAGTTATAATTAGGTGGTCTTTTTGAAGACAATTCTGGTAGCAAAATACAGGATGGATTGGAGAATGGAAGGAGGCCACTTAAGGGAGGCTGTTTCATTTTCACACAAAATTTGTGTTCTGTTTGTCTTCTCCATATGTATGGGGGACAGTATGTAAAGATTTAGAATGTATATGATACATGTTTATTCATTTGTTTGATTTAAAAAGTGTTAATTGAGTGCCTATGACATTCCAGTGACATTTCTAAGGACTTTGGATATGGTAGTGTAAGGCAGAATGGTCTCTGCTTTCTTTCTGCTGTCTACTGGGGGAGAGCAATGAACCAGTCAACAAACTTATAAATGACTTCAGATTGCCGTAATGGCCACCAGGAATCAGTGACATGAGTGATACAGAGTAAGCTGGAGCTGAGGTGTGAGATTCTTTTTGAGATAAGGTGTCTCTGGAAAGCCTTTCTGAGGAAATGAACTGTGGAAAGATGAGAAGTAACCTAGTATGCTAATATTTTTGGTACTAATTTGTGATCTCAATATGAATATAGCTTTGTTTAAAAAGTCCCTTTGAGCTATTTATACTCACAGAGATAGCCTTTGGGACAGTTTAACTTTTCATAATTATTAGAAAGCTATCTGTAAGAAGAGCTTTACTGTATTACTCTATACACTTGTGTTTGCAGACTTAGATTTAGCCTTAGGTGGGCTTCATTGTGAATGAAACATTTATGAATCATTTTACTTGTAAAAGATCTTTATATAGTAGACCTCTGCTTATTTTTAAAAATCTGCTTTTTCCTATTATGTTCTTTCACTCTCCCTTATTCACCTCCTCTGCAATCTGTTTCACTGGAAAAATACAGACCAGGAAACAGATCTATCATTTCTGGTAAGTTAGTGTGCCTCTTTTCAATAGTAACTTCCTACAATGAGAACTGTATGATCAGTCTGTTTTTTTCTTCTTTTCCTTGTATAGTAGAGCTGAAAATTTCTGTCCATTTGTCTTCTTCTGTTTGGATTCCATGATAGAATTTTATCCTTTCTTCCGGTTTTATTGCTTAGATTTTATTTTACATTGGTAGATTATTGAAGTTTTTGACCAGATGAAGTATCAGGTAATTATTTATAATAACAAAATTCAGCCTTCCCATTTGATGCTTAGGATCTGACTGAAAAAGAAGTGAGAGGAATGGACAAACCCTAGAGATATTAGGAAAGAGAACTTGTTGATGAGTGGACATGGAAACTAGGGGAGAGGAGAGAGGAGACAATGACTACAGCACTGGGTAAATGCTGAGGCTATTCACACAAAGGGGGAATACCAGAGGAAGAGAAGAGCTGAGGGAAAGATCAAGGCAGATTAGATAAACCATTGATCACATGCCTTGCTTTAGTAGCTAGCAGTCAACTGAAAAATATAGAGGACAAGAGAAAGATTATAATTAGGAATACAAATGTGAGAGTAATTGAAGGCTTGGAAGTAAGGTCAAGGAAAGGGTTGCTTCTAGAAAGGATATGAGGGTATATAGGTGGACCCTTGACGGAAGTCTGTAGTAAGTGACTGTGGGAGAGGAACCCAGGTCTCCCAGCCCTGGGACCTTTGTACACTGTTATCACCCCAGACCCTAAACCCTTAGCCTTCAGCTGACTGGTTATGGTTCATCCTTCAGGGCCCAAATTATGTCATATTGCATAAGTTGATATCTCCCCTTTTAAGTTGGTTGTTCCTGCCAAGGCTCTTGCAGCATCTTATGTTGTTGTTAGGTGCCATCTCATACTTCCCTGTTATAGGACTTAACACTAAATATTAGTATTCCTCATTACTAAATGATCTCTTTCTCTCTACTGCACTGCAAACTCTTTGAAAAATGTATCTCTAGCACTTAGCTCAATTCCTGGCACTGAGCTGGTGGTCAGTTCACATTTGATAAGTCAATAACTGAGCTAGGAGTCATCCTAGAAGTGAGAGGTATGCTGTCTCAGAGATATCAGGACTAGATGGATGGGTATCTAGAGAGGGACATGGTAGTATACATACTGATCTTTATGATAGTCAGCTTGGGCTGCCACAATTACAATGCCATAGAATGGGTGGCTTGAATGACAGAAACTTATTTTCTCACAGTTCTGGAAGCTGAGAAGTCCAAGATCAAGGTGCTGGCAAGGTAGATTTTATTCTGAGGCCTCTTCTGTTGGCTTGTGGGTGGCTGCCTTTTCCCTGTGCCCTCATGGGAGAGGGAGGGAGTAAGGAAGGTAGAAAGAGGAAGAGAGAGAGAGGGGGGGGGCGAGAGAGAGAGAGAGAGAGAGAGAGAGAGAGAGAGAGAGAGAGAGAGCACGAGCGAGCGAGCAGGCGAACAAGTTCTTTGGTGTCTCTTAGGAACACCAGTCATACCATACCAAGGCCCACTCTTGTAACCTCATTCAACCTGAATTACCTACGCAAAGGCTCTATTTCCAAGTACAAAGGCTTTGTTCTGCCTGGGCTGGTGTTGGTTTTCAACATATGAACTTGGGTAGGGGACATAAATATTTATGATATCACATTTGCCTCATGGCTAAATACCTTTTGTGGTTTGTAGATTGTTGTTGTTGGGTGTCCTTGAATTGGTGTCCGACTCATAGCGACCCTACATACAGCAGGCAAAACACTATTGTCAGTGCTTCTCTGCTATTCATAGGGTTCTCTATGGCTGATTGTTTTTTGGGGGTGGGTTGCCAGGTCCTTCTCCCAAGCCTACAGCACCTGATGTTCCCAGGCAGTCTCCCATCCAAGTACTAACCAGGCTGACCCTGCTTTAGCTTCTGAGATCTGATGGAATTGGATGCTGCAGTGGTACAGCTGGTTTGTAGATAGAAAGATTGATATTCCCAGTTGCAGATTAGGTAGAATATCCAATCTACAATAGGAGGTGTCTAGTTTACCTCTGAATCCTTTTCCAAAGACCATTGTCAGGACCCAGATATACCTCACTCTAGTCAGTAAATTTTGATCCAGGAATCTTTAGATTTGTTCTCTCTCCACAGATCATGCAGAGCTTCTCATGTTTTCTGCTCCATCTGTCTTTCTACTCACAGAACACTACTGATAATAACTGGATGTGCTTAGGCTGCAGCTTGAAAAGGAATTTTGTGAGTAGAAGGGTGTCAGGTACAGGAATGTGTTAGGGAAGTCATGGAACCTGATTTATTTTAAAGTTAGATTAGATGATTATCTGCTTGGGCAGATAGGTGTAGCTTTGCCTTAGGTGGGGAGGATAGCCCAGATTTCCTTTCAAGTTTCTCATTGGCCTGAACATTCTCTGGTTAGAATTTAAAAATTCATATTTACCAGACTGTTTGAAATCTTTTTCTACATCCTAGAATTATGTTGTTGTTGTTGTTGTTGTTGGGTGCCATCGAGTCGGTATCCAACTCATAGCGATCCTCATAGGGTTTTCAATGGGAGACTGTTTTGGGATTGCCTTGGGAGTGGATTGCCAGGCCCTTCTCCCATTTTTGCGGTGCTGGGAATTGAACTCGGGACCTCAGAGACTGCAGCGCAGCGCTCTACCCACTGAGCTAAATCCCAGCCCTAGAATTATGTAGTCTCTTGAAAATAAGAATAGACCCAAGAAAGAGTATGTATTCAGTGTTGTAGAAAACATGGCCAAACAGAGCCTTTAAATGGTTCATGTGAATATTTGTCATCTTATAACTTGAGTGATTTCAGATACATACAAACTCATCACTGATAATTTTTTTCCTAAAGAAATGATAGTAATATGTTTTTTCTTACCTAAACATTTCCAGATACACAAATTGTAGGGGTTCCTTTGGTCTCTATTTTTATGCACTATTCTCCTTTAGTTATTTTCTTTATTCCTACAACACTATTTACGGGACATGTACTTTTGAGTTAAAACACAAATACCTGAGAAATAATCATCCTTCCTTGGATCTAACAATGGTTGTTTGCTAGACCTGTGAAGTAGTGCAACAGTTGTAATGGACTACCTCTCCTTGGAGCAGAAAGGAGGAAAAAACATCATTTGTCTTTTTAAAATATATATCTGGCCTTAGTAGGAATATCGATTTGCTTTTTTGCTTTTGGTTAATTTTAGTGGTCATTTCTGTATTTCTATAATGTTCACTGGGAAATTAGTTCCCCTAAGGCCAGAAGTCTGGGCTAGAGGCAAAACCTTTGAAGTTTCTCTCCTTTCTTCCTTTGTACATCAGAATAAATCAAAACAAAACTCTAATCCCTTTATTATGTTTGACAACCATGGACGATTTCTATCCTGTGTCAGTAAAATTACTCTTTTTCAATTGAATGGGGAGATTTTTTAGGGTTGCCTTTTTACCTCCTGCTTGTTTTAGGATGCATAGACAAGACAGGGAAGCAGTAACAGTTCATATGGTGGGAGGAATAAGTAACTGCCAAACCCCTAGGACAAACACTGATATTTGGGTTCATAGGTGACATCATATATTTTTGCTCTTACTAAAGAGGCTACTTCATTTATTTGGAGCTCACTTTTCCTTTTGCTGCCTTTAGACTCTCTAGTCATGAACCTGATACTGTAGGTCTGTAATTGTTCTTTATACTGGGTCCATATACAAATTCTTTGGGTGGTTTTCCAGCAGTAACTGTGAGCAGTCAGTATAACACCCTGCAGATTCCTTTCAGCTCACCCATGCTCAATTCCTTATTTGTAAGGTGTTGGAGCCAGGGCTTTAGGAAACTACACTCAAATCCACCTCTTTTGTCCTCATCTTTTGGGAATGAGTTTATGATTGAATATCTTAAGCACAGTCTTTTTTCCACAGACAGTTACTGGTAGAGTAATAGACTTTAACATGCCATATTTTGTTAGAGCAATGAAGGAGAATGCTGAAAGTGGAAATTCTGGAAGAGTTTTTCTTCCTAGGGAACAATGGCTGATCTTGGTTCTTCAACAATTTTTTCATGAACAACTTTTAGTTACTTGAAACAAAACTCCTCATGCCATTCAAATGGCATTGGAATAGCCACCCTTAAGTAATACATTAAAAACAACATTGTGTTGAACAGTAGTTTATTTTAGAGGCTGAACAAATAACAAAATCATGGTTATAGGTTAAGATAGAAAGCCACAACAGCCCTCCCTATCAGTCCTTTCCTTTTGGGGGGAAGTGAGCCAGATGTTTAAACAATATGGCAGGATACGTGCATGCCTCAGTACTTGGAGACCTTGGGAAAGAAATCATGTCTGTACCCCTAGTGTTTCACAGTTTTAGACCCCTGACCTAGAAACAGTTTAAACAGATGTTTAGTTCAAGGGATTTATGTCGACATTGAATTTTTTTTTTTCTGTTTGGAAATGGCTGCCTCTAAAACGGTGCTTTTTTTTTTTTTTTATCAGAAAAAGGACTACAGAGACAACTTGATCTCAAAACTTTGTAGTTTGGTGTTGAAATTATTCTGGTGATACAGGAACAAAACTAACAGCTTCCTCCCCAGCCTTTACTGTTCAGGAATATGGACATCTTTTTGTTCTCTACTCCAGTTCTGTGTTTGGTAAATTCAGATATTCAACAATATAACAGTTTCCTAAAGGAGAAGGGACTCAGAAAACCCCTAGTGATGAAGAGCCAGTGTAAATTGTAGCCTGTCTTCATTTCCAAACTTCTTTCCCATCCTTCTGCCAACCCGCCACATCCCATTCTGCTCCTTCCTCTAGAAATGATTCCTCCTAACTTTAATCCTGGTGTGAGGAGTTCATTCCATAATTTGGATCAGTCAGAAATGATGCATTGCACCATAGCTGCCTTTATGAAAGTGTTTATTTCATATCTGAAATGTTTTCATGTGCATTCGCTCTGCTTTGACTTGCAGAAGGAGAAAGAAAGTAGTTTTACTGGAGGCAAAACAGCCACCTGTGAAAACTAATTGCGTAGGTAGAGGTTTGATGGTATCTCTGGGAAGGATCCAGCAGGAAGAAAGTAAATGTTTTTAATCTACAAGGAAATCACCTGTATGCCAAACTGACCCTCTTCATCAAAGCTGGGATTGAAATGTCTCCCATGGAATAGGTGGCCTGTGTTTAGGAGACCAGGCCGGGGCGGGGGGTGTGGGGGGGGGGCGGGTGCAAGAGAGGGGAGTCACAGTGAAGGCAGGTGCTGAAGTGAACTGCATAGAGAAGTGAAAGAAAATGACAAATATGATAGACTCAGCTGAACTGCCTCTTTATGGGCTGAAATGTGATCTGAACAGTGTGTCCCTACTTTCAAACAAAATGGGAGTTGAAGCTGCTTTTGAGTTCCTTCTTTCTTCCTTTTCAGTCTTGGAGACTGCTATCTTCATTCCCCCATGACTTTCTTGATCTCAATCTACTGTACCCAAGTGTATCTCACCATTAAAAGGCCAAGACCAACTTCCGTGGGGAAACAGGAAGTAGTGATGCAGGCTACCTCATGTCACTATCTGTGGAGTTCTTTGAACTGATTGTCACTAGATCAGACAAAGCAGGCCCACCAGGGGCCAGTGAGGGGCTGCCTCTGTCTGAACCCAGCAGAGAAGATAAATCTGTTTTTGGTCATCCACTTGGCAGCATCTAAACTATGTGGCAAGATTCTGCATTTTGTTTGTTACTCTAGGTATGCAGTGGCTATGGACTTTTGGTACTTAGTGTGCTGTAGGAACACATCATCATGTTATTTTAGTTCTGCAATCAGAAAAGTTTGACAGCGTATATTATCATGTGAGTGACTTCTCTAAATGACTCTCCTCTAAGGGAAATCAAAACTGTTGTTAGGAGCCATCAAGTCATGTCCCACTCATAGTGACCCTCATAGGGTTTTCACTGGCTCATTGTTTTGGGATTGCCTCAGGAGTGGATTGCCACATCTTTCTCCTGTTTTACAGTGCTGAGGATAGAACCTGGGTCCCTAGAGAGTGCAGAGCAGCCCTCTGCCAACTGAGTTAAACCCCAGCCAATCAAAACTGTAGAGAACAGAAAATTTCCTATTATGTGAAGCACCATGAAATGTGGGGATCTTTAGGGGACAAGTTACATGATTCTTATAATAGGCATTCCCCAAAATAAACCTTTAGAAAGTGACAAAAGAGCTATGCAAAAGCTATATAAATTAAGTAAAGACATGAATTTAAATGACACTTAGATGATTTTTAACAAAAGCATTTTTGTTTGGGAGATTTGGGACACATTTCTTATTGTTCTTGGTGATATGTAGTCAGCACTCAGATTCTCAGAGGGGGCCTTCATGCATTTACACAGATACAGAGCCATCCTGGGGAACTGAGGGTAAGGAGACCAGAGGACTTTCTAAGAGCTGCATTGGCCTTTAGTTTTCAGTAACCTGAAAGAAGCTAGATCTATATCTCTGAAGTCCATGGGCCTCCCTTATCTTTATGTGCTTTGGCTCCTCCTTACTTGTTCTCCTGCTACAGTGTTTTATTGATTCTCTTGGGATCCAGCAGTCTGGATCCAGCAGTTCTCTCCTGCACTTGTTGACAAGAGCCTCCACTCTCAAGTACTACCTGAGGCTGTTGTGCAGAAGCCATGCTCCTAACAATGTGAATCCACCTGCAGGCTGTGTTGGAGATCTCAAACTCAACTGCAGCCAACCAGAATATCTGGTTTTCACTAATATCTTTCTGCCAGATGATCCTGCCAGTGTTAATATAGCATAATATCCCTGCCCCTGGCCTTCCAGAGGCTAAACCTATTGGGCCTTTGCTTGTGGGAGAAATTTGTCCTCCATCATACAAAAGACTCAGTCATAGGAATTGCTCAACCATAATTCATAGTTAAGACTATTTTATTTTCAAAATGCCTATAAGATTAGACCATTTTGGTATACAGTGGATCCTAAACATTCATGGGAGATTTGTCTGGGGATGACTATGAGTTTCTAAATTTACAGGTAGCCTTTTGGAATCTGTATTCATCTAAAACCATTACTACCTTAGATCTCTTCATTATCATCTCATTTCCCTCATCATCACAAGTGTTTTCTCTCAGTGCCTTTTTATCTTTTAAACAATGAAGTAATGTTATCAGGGACTTTATATATAACAATAAATAAAGAACAGCAAATCCATTCAGAGTTGTGGATGTTGAATAGTTATCAGAGTCCCCTTACTGTCTAGGAGATTCTCTGCAGCCTTGCATGTTTATGATTCAGATTTGTTCGTAAAGCTACATATTTGCTTAGAGAGCCTTCTTTTCTCTTACACAACTGTTATTAACATTTCACAGACCTTTTAGAACATGGTTTGGATAGACACTAGTATGCTATTTGAACCTCCAAGTGAAGACTACAAACATTGCTTAGTCACAAGAGCCATGGTCTGTATGTTTCTTAGTTCGAGGGCTTAATTTCAAATTGACTCTGTGTGTGTGCGCGCGCGCGTGTGTGCATGTGTGTATGTGTGTGTGTGTGCAAATGTGTTTACATATTTCATTTTTATAGGATTTTTGTGCAACATACTTTCAAATGAAATGACATCCTTACTAACTTGATTTATGAAGGCAAGGTGTAAAAAATTTTTAAGTAGTTCAGAAATGAGGGTATAATGGGAAAGCAAACAATTGAAATAATGGGCCTATTTCTCAAAGTAGTTTCTTAGTTCATATTGAGCCTTCAGCAAAATTTTGTTTGGAATGGTTTCTACTCTATCTAGGAACAAACTCAAAAATGTATTGCTGGCAGCAACAGCAACAGAAAGAGAACTGACAGGGGATATAACAGTAAGACTTCATCTGTCTTTGTCCAAAAAGGTTTTTTTTTGGGGGGGCAGTACTTGGGGTTGAACCCAGGGCCTCAGTGCTTGCATGCTTTGCAAGTGCTGTACCACTCCCAGAGCTGCACCCCCAACCCACTTTTTTACTTTTTTGAGACAGGGTCTCGCTAAATTACACAGACTGCATCTGGTCTCAAACTTGTGATCCTCCTGCCTCTGCCTCCCAAGTCATTGGGATTACAGGTGTGCTCCATGGCACCCAGCTTTTGTCCAAAAAGTTTATGAGCTAGTTTTATGCCACTTTCTTCCCCATTGTAGAACGAGTCCTGATCAGGAGAGCTGGCCTGGTAGCACAGGGCTGCATATTCCAGGAGTGCAGAAGTCTTCTCAGATACTTAGGCAACATGGTATTCTCACCCATCAGCCAAGCTCTTTGACTGGAAGGGTTGAATTATTCAGCATAGTCCTGAGAGCATTGTTCCTTTACTAATAAGCATCCAAGGTTAAGCAGCCTGTTGGTTAAATTGTGTGTTGGAATAAATTGCCCTGTTAGATCAGAGCAGTTATAAAACTGTGGCTGACCTGAATGAATGTTCTTAGTGATGATAGCGGTAACTTTGCTTCCATTGAATTCATATTCTAAAATGAGTCATCACAGAGGTTCTTTTATGCTTATTGTGTCCATAAAAGAACACTCAAGAAGCTTGACAATAGCCACAGCCATTAAAAACATAAATGGGGCTGTGGTGTGGGGAAGCCTACACTGTTCAGTTTAGTAAATTGCATTATTTAAACAAAATCTAATTATAGTGCTCTATATAGTGCTCTAAGTAAACCTTGTCACTTAAAAAAATCTTCTTTTCTTTAGCACTATAATGAAGAATTCTGCCTATTTGTCTTAACACATCTAAAGACAAACCATGACAGGTGCATTGTTGACCTTATGTCTGAAATTATCTGTCTGTTATTGAAAAGTTTTGAACATTTTTCTTCCTTGTTTATCTAGTACTCAATTAGGTACTACGGATGTTAGCTTTTGCTGATGCCAGGAATTCAGTCTAACATCCAGCTTGTGGAAAAGCATCTTCCAATCTTTCATACCCCTCTGCAGCTGTACAGTCACTAAAATAAGGTACAGATCTACCTTGTCCTAGGTCTGTACTCAGTTTTATGTGTTTATCATCTCATTTAATATTTGCAGCTTGTATCCAATCCTATTTTGCAGTAAGGAACCTGAAACTCTGTTAACTGACTTTCCCAAGGCCAAACAATTAGTAGATGTCAAAGTCAAGTTTAGAACTAGGGCAGTCTGGCTTTAGAGCCCTTGGTGCCAAATGATTAAGCAATACTGCTTAACATATTAAAGTCTTGATTGCCTGGGCCCTACGTCCAAGTATCCTGGTTCTAGGCCACATCTAGGCAGCTTGACTCTATAGACTGTGCTCAATTCCAGGGTGGGGCACAGTGGCATCAGAATTGGGGTGGTGACAAAGCAAAGCCAAACTATACCATGGAAGCTTAGTTCTTGAAAGACAGGATTAAGAAGGTGGACAGCCTGAGGATGCCTTGCTGCCTGTGCAGGTTTTGCAGAGGGCTTTTGGAAGTGATGCATTATTGAAGTGGATCACTTCCTTCTCAGGTCCCTTTCACCCTTCTCACCCAATTGGTCTTGTCATCTGAGGTCCAGTTTTATGAGCTCATGGTGATTAAGTAACCATGATTCTCATGGTTCTGTGATTGTGACTGCCAAACAGGCTAGTGTTTCTGAAACATTTTAACGGTCTGGCATATTCACTTTCCTTCTGGAAGTTAGTGGTTTGGAGGCAGGAGTATGAGTATTATATTTCACTCACTTTCTTCCCTTTTCTCTCTGTCTTTCTGCATCTTTCTATTAGTCTTTTTTTCCCTTGATTTTTCTTCTATCATGTTTTCCTTATGTTTTTTAATGCATATATTGAAATTGGTAGTGTAGACTAAAGAGAAGGTTGTATTTTTTTTTTAAGAAAAGGGGACTTATCTAGTTAAAATATCTTGGGAAATGTATTTATTTCTAAATGTACAGAGTGAGTATATGGTTGAAAAATTTTAATGCACCACACTTTTCCCCCTGTAACTGCATTTTTGGGGTGTGATGAAAGATGAAAACTGAGATTATTAAGGCAAAAATGCAGCAAGACCTCCCTCAACCTCAAACTTAACCACTCTGGAATCTGTTGAGTGCTTCTGTTGGTTTTACATGTGAATATTATTAGAGGGAGCGGCCTCTAAGAAAAGTAGGTCAAAATGAATGGTTTTGGTGACATGTTTTTGCATAGAATGTTTGATTTTACCTTCACAACAGCTATGGGGGCAGGTATCATCATTAATTTTATTTTACACATGAGGGAGAAGTAAGGGATTTCCAAAGAGCATATGCTACTATGTAGTGGGTTTAAGCTAGGTACTTTAATTCTAGAATCTTTGTGCCTCACTACTACATTATTAGCAGAACCTGGAAGGGAAAAACAAAGGGATCATGGGATCTGGAGGTAACTTGCATGGATATAGTTGAATGAAATGTTTTAGAAAGGTACTCAGGTCGTTATTTGACTGTTTTTCACATATGAGATCTTCACAGTTAATTGGATGCTCCACAAAACATACCAAGACTAATTAATGAGCTTGATTTATAATGATTTATAAAGTGATTTATAATGACCACGTGAAAATCTAAACCTTTCCACATTCCAACTGTTCCATTGATAAAAGTTACTCATAATTTTTTCATTTTCTTAGGAATATTAAGAGAGTTAATCTGTTACTATCTCTAAAGAATTTTGTATAAAATGAAACATGTACAACACATCTCTATTAACATTAAATTTGATTCTTTTATTAGTATTTTAATTATACATATTGATAGGATAAGCAGTGATATTTCATTTCATATATCCATCATGCAGTTATCAAATCAGGATTTTTTACACTTCCATCTCCTTAAATATTTTATAGAAAACATTTAAAAAAAAGAAAAAAATTTTGATTAGCATGTAATGATAATTGTGGGCAATTATGAGTTATTGTTGTTATTAGGTGCCATGGAGTCAGATCCAACTCATTGTTAGGGTTTAGCTCAGTTAGTAGAGTGCTGCTCTGCACTCTCTGAGGCTCTGCACTGCAAAAATGGAGAAGGAACTGGCAGTCTACCCCCAAAGCAATCCCAAAGCAATCAACCATTGAAAACCCTATGAACAGCAGAGAGGCACAGATACTATGGCGGGCGTGGAACAGTATTGGGGAATGTTTCGTTCTGTTGTACTTAGAGTCACTTCGTATTGGATCTGACTTGATGGCCCCTAACAAAAATAAGTTATAGCTTTTTTTTTGTAGACTTTCATAAAGTTTAGATCTGATCCATACTAGCTTATTCCTGGTCATCAGTATGTCCTGGACTTTTATATCATGCTTGGTTAATACAAAGTTTATCATCTCCTGAGTCATCGACCACACACCCATTTGATGAGGATTGTAAAAAAAGGTAACGTCAGATGTTCAACATCACTGATTACAATTGAGATTTAAGCCTCATTGAGATTGGTTTTACATTAAAGAAATGACATTCATGTGTAGGCGAAAAAATGTTCAATAAATTCACTAGCATTTTCCTGCAGTTGCAGAATAAAAAGTGTCTTTAAGTGTTGCCGCCTTATGGTTCAAGCAAGGTGATTTCACTTTGAAATGTGGATGCATGGTTGGTACTTTCATAAGCTAATGCTTTGAGACATGTAATGTAATGGTTTTGTCTGAAGTTCATTGGGGTAAAAAATCATGGCTTTTGCTTAGTTCTCTAGCTCGTGCCTGTTAACACATATGTCTACATGTGTACGCACACACACACGCACACACACACACACATAGAATCCCAACCATTAAGAAACTTTATTCAAATGAAAAGGTAAATTGTTCTGTTCTTGGTAAGACATTTATTAATAAGCGTGTGATAATTAAATTATTTGTCACAGGTACCTGTGTGTTATTATAAACACTAATATTATAGCAGATGAGGTTTTGGATCAGTGGAGGGCCTTTGAGCAGCTGTTAAAGAACCAATGCACTGGAGTACTGTAAAATAAATTAGCCTCATCAGTTCACTTCAAATCAGCAAATGATTATTGAGTGCAAGTCCCCAAAGACGTATGTCTCCATGCTTATGTACTTATGTCTGGTGGAGGGGATAAGATCAGTAAGTAATGCAAGGCCATATCAGGTTGGTCTTTAAGAGGACTATAAATGTGAGCTTTTGAGATACAGTGGAGGGGCTCACATCTGGTTCTGGGAGAGGAGGGAGCATCTTATGGAGCAATGATGTTTGTAAGTGATCTCAAGAAATAGGTTTTGGCAAGTGTGAGGGAGGCATTCAGACCACAGAACAGCATGAGCAAAAGTCAAAGGGCAGGAAAATTCATATGTTTTCCAGTGTAGCTGGACTATAGAACCAGTATGTGGGAGGTGAGCACTGGCAGCAGAAAGCCATATGGGAAAAATAGATTGAGATTAGCTGATAGCCTGCATGTTGCCCCAAGAGATTTGTACTCTCTATATGAATTCCTCAAAGATATCTAAGGGCAGCTCCCAGGTTGTTACTGATTTTTAAAAGAGAATGGTAAGACAACTTGGCTTAAAACTTTGTGCATTATTTCTTCACTGTCAAAGGATCAAAATTTCCCCTTTTTCCTTCAGTGATGTTGTTGGGCTCTTATCCTAAGTAAGAAAAAAACCCACGCACCTACAGGCTGTTCTCTCTTTGCACATTTCCACACTTCTTTGAAACAAACACCTTGAGAACTGTCAAATTATCCAGCTATTATCTAATTGGTGATGACGGCTTAGTCCCTTTATACCAAAGAACTTGTACCTAGCAAGCTTCTTTCTTTCAAACATTTGTTAGTTCATTACAGATGTTATGCTAGAGGTAAGATATAATGCATCTGAGAAGGAAATAAAAGGCCAGGACAAAAAACAAGTTGAATAGTCAAAGATGAGCTATCACCATCAGAAAAAGCAAACTATAGTACCTGATTTGATTGAATAACTGGTGATAACATTGGCTTTGAAGTTTTTGTGAATTTGCTTAAACTTTTTTCATAGAATGATTGAAAATTATGAAGCATTGATATGAAAAAATTTTTTTAAGTCTTGCTTTCTTCCTAGAAACCAGCATACCTTCCCTTCTTTCCTTTTCTTATTCCTTCTTTGGTGGCTTCCTTCCTTCTATCCATCCATACCAGTCTTTTCTTTTTCTTTTTCTATTTCTTTTTTTTTTTTCGGTACTGGGGGGTTGAACCCAGGGCCTCATGCCTGCATGCTTTGCATGTGCTGGACCACTGAGCTGTGCCCCCAGACCATTTTTTCTTTTTCTTTTTTTTTTTTTTTACTTTTTGAGACAGGGTCTCGCTAAATTACACAGACTACCTCTGGTCTCGAACTTGTGATCCTCCTGCCTCCACCTCCCAAGCCGCTGGGATTATAGGAGTGGGCCACCGCCTGCGCTCTGCGGTACCAGTCTTTTCTTAACTGCCAATTTCTTGACAAGATTGACATTCTTATAGAACTTTACCTGAATGTAATACAAATGATCATCACAAGTGCATTTTCTTGTTGTAAGAAGATCAAAAGGCATTTTTTTTCTCCTCTCTACAAAACTATAGCAGAGAGGATATATAGAGCTATATCAGTAGATCTTAAAACACCTTCTTTTCACAATCTTGTTCTCAGTCATTTTGCTTAGATGTTTCTCCAAGGTAATATTTAGTAAAGATGTATCCAGTAATGAATAATGCAGAATTCATTCACTCTATCATTCATCAAATATATATTATCTTTAATGCTAACAGTATAGTTACATCTTTATTTTTCTTTTGTGTATTATAACTGAAATAGTTTCTGTTTTCTTTTAAAAATGTAAATGTTTGAAAATCATAAGTCTTACATTGCTGCATATGCTTTCTCAGCATTTATGTCTTTGTTATTTTGTTTACTGATAAGAAAAAAGAAAGAATAAAAAACTGTAAATAAGGTGGTTCTGTAGCACATGCCTATAATACCAGTTACTCAGGAGGCTAAGGCAGAGAAAAGTACGAGGCCCGAGGCAGCCTGTGCAATTGATATCCTGCCTCAAAAAAAAAAAAAAAAAAAAAAAGGAACAAAAATGGAAAATCTCTCTTTTTTTTTCATTACTTGGGCGTTAAACCTGAACTTCACACATACTTTGCAAGTACTTGTCCACTGAGCTTCACCGGTAGCCCACCTAACTAAAATACTTTTTGAAATTTTGAGACAGGGTCTTACTAAGTTGTACAGGCTACCTCTGACCTCCAACTTGTTATCCTCCTACCTCAGCCTCCTGAGTCAGTGGGATTACAGGTGTGTGCCACTATTACTGGCTCTCTAATACTTTATCTTATAATATGTTCATGATTTAATTTGTTTAAGACTGAGTTAATATTAATTTATATGAGCAGATAGATTTTCAAATTGTCATAAGAAGTGGTAATAAAGAGGAAAATTGGAAATATTTCAAGCTGTATTTCAAATATCTTGCAGCATTGGGCAAAATATTCAAGACTATGATAATGGAGTCCATTAGCTATACCAGCCTATTTGTTGTTCTTGATATTTTCTCCCAGAAGAAATTTTAAAAATTGGGTGTTTTTAATTCTCTATATTATGTTTTAGGGCTGGGATTTAGCTCAGTTGGTAGAGTACTGCTCTGCAGTCTCTGAGGTCCCGAGTTCGATTCCTAGCACCACAAAAAATGGGAGGAGGACATGGCAACCACTCCCAAGGCAATCCCGAAACAATCTGCCATTGAAAACCCTATGAGGGTCGCTGTGAGTCGGAAACGACTCGTCGGCACCTAACAACAACAACAACATATTATGTTTTGGGGAGTGAAATAGTTTCTCTCACTGAGAGATCACCACAGTTTTAAAAACCAGCTACTCCCTGAATGCATATATCCTTATAAATCCTGTGGCAAATGAAAAATGTCCTGATACATATAAAAATTAATTAATGTCTTAACTACCATGAAAAGAATGTGAGCATATATATGTTAATAAAAGTGACCATATCCAACAGAATTTGTGTGGCTTGCCTATTAAATTTCTAATAATGCAATAGAAGTGAAAGCCAAGGCCCACTTTCAGTTGTTTTCCTACCCAGCTGGGCATTTGTAAAAGTCGGACCTGGGTGTTTTGCTCCCTAAGGGTACCCTGTCCAGTGAGCCTGTGTAATTCCTGGTTGTTGAAGCCGACTTCAGAGTGCAAGACATCTGTGCAGAATTTGGGTCTCTGGAACTGACACTCTGGGATTAGCTACTCTTCTGAAGGAGGCCCCAGACCCCTGGGCTGTGGCGGAAAGGAGCAACACTCTGTGTGTGTGACCTCTACCAGTGAAGTGCCCGCCTGGCTCACTGATACCACTTGCAGTAACCTGAATGACTGGTTATTCTGGTCAGGAGAAAATAGCACTGACATCATGTGATTCTGGCAAAGTAAACCACATTGGAACTTGGCCTTTGAATACCCAAGGGGCTGGCAGCAATCTCAGGGGTTGGCTAGGAGCCCCATTGAGTTCACTAGTAATCAGTTGACTGCTGAGCTGGACAAGCTGCCCTAGTTTTTTCTGACAAGCTCTGTCTAAAAGAATGATGGGCAGTCTGCCATTAGGATTTTTTAGCAGAGTTGCTAAAGCTTAACTCTTTAGCTACTGTACTTGTATCATGTCCTGTGTTATGTGTTGGTATGCAATTAGATAAAACCTTGGAGAGAAGGTTCTAATTCCTCATTCAATTACTGCACCCAGAATTCCTTTCTTGCACTGTGTACACCCAAAGGCAAGGAAAAACACTGTAAAGCCCTTTATATGCATGTTTCAAAGGAATGCCAGTGGACTGGTTTTCCTTGAAGTTGCTAATTTGTTGTTTTAAACAAAATTCTATAATCTTCAGGTATATAAAATGTCAAATGTTATCTTCCCACCATAGATTGGGAATAGATGTCACCTATGAGAAGCTTTCGGGAAACTCTGAACATCTAACACTTTTGATAACCTAGAGTACCTCAGAAAAGAAGTATTTGCAGTCAGTTGTCATAAGTCCAGAGAAATTTTTGGATAAATTTGACTTCTCAATGAGCTTATCTGGTTGTCTTTTACTAGAAGAGGTGACACCTTAAACACTTTTATTCCTTTCTCCACTTGGTTAAAATAAAAAACAATTGATGGGGCTCACCTGTTGATGAAAACAGTTCTGTGTGCCGTACTCCTAGTGATCAAAATGACATGCTCACCGTTGCTTTATTGGGGTTTTTCCTCAGGCATGCAGTCTTTTCCACAGATAGTTGTAACAGTGGCGATTGGACACCAAAGTCCTGTATCAGTGCTCCATCCTCCTTTACAAAATGCAGCAAGGATGCTGCCACTGTGAGAGTGAGCCCCAGGGACGTGCTGTTTATTTTGGCATGCAATTCGGAGTCTTAATGGCAAAAGCTAAGGCTCCAGATACCTTCCTTTCTATGGAGCTGAGGCTTTAATTCTGCCTTCGCTTTGACCTTTCCTTCCAAAAAGTTATATCTATAAAAATGGTACAAGTGCTCTCTGATGTTTAGGAGGTTTGTGGCATTAGCAATCTGGGGACATTATGTTCTATCAGAGAATTTACGTGAAGGAACAGAAAGATAACATGCACAGATATTTCCTAATGGATTCTTCTTCCCTATTTTGTTTGTCTTCCTTCCCCCTTGCCTCCAAAAGAGCCCCCTTCGTGGCAGGTGGCAGAGTTAAACATCCAGTGTGACAGTCTTTAATTGCGTGGTTAAAAGGAAATCTAAGTGCATTTAAAATTTTTTTCTTGTTATCCTGAGACTTCTGAAGAGAAGATGAAAAAGACTCAGGGGATTTGAGTAGGGTTTATAAATAAGTGAAACTTAGTAACATGTTTGTACCTACTGGGTATAGTTTTGGGGGGAGGAGTCAGTAAAGATACCCAAGACTTTGACATTTCTGATATTCCTTCATGGTTCAGGAATGCATCTACCTGCCCTTTTGTGTGAGGACAGTATCCACACTATTGCTAGACCTTCATTTATCCCAAGAAAGGTCTCAGAGGAGGTGAAACAGCTGTAGAATTACCCTCCTCCATTCCTTCTTTTTCCTTTTGCTCTCCTGGCTCCTCTTTCCTCCTTCCTTTTCCTTTCACTCTTCTTCCTCCCTTCCTAATCCTCCCTTCTTCCTTTCTTCCTTCTTTTCTCTTCCTCACTCTCTCTCTTAGTTCTTAACAGAATTTCCACTCTGGACAGTGATGTGCAAAAGCAGTGATAGTCATCTATCAACGGAGCTTATGCAGTAGTGTGAAAAAAATGTCAAAAATCAATGACAAAAATGTGGACACAATGAATAATTGTGGTAAATGGTTTTATGTGGAAAGTACATGATTCTGTAAGAACATAAAACGAGGGTTTTATAAATGTGAAATTTCTGCATAATGCCATTTCTTGGTAATAGTTATGAAAACCAACAAGGTAGATCTGAGGTTTTGTATCCTTACTATTTTAAGTTAGACAAGCTCTTTAAGCCTTAATTTCCTTATCAGTAAAACAGGTATTTATATGACCGGATATATTTAATTTGAAACTTTTGGTTGACATGTAAGACTTTCACAGAAAGTATTATTAATTCACTGAGTAATTCACTGAGTTGTGCAAGATATCCAATGGTGATGTTCAGATATTGCTGAAAATGTACTTTGAGCTATGCCCTTTGGAATCAGTTTACTCAAATATTACAGAAAGTTAAATAGTGTCATAAGTAGTCTCAACAGTAACATGGACACCACTTCTAGTTCTACTCCCTAATTTAACATTTTTGCAGTGTGTAACTATCCACTGAACTTTCCTGGAAAATGCTTTCTTTGGCTTTGTCTAACTTTCCTAACTTCTTTTTTTGCCTATTTCAGGGGCTGTTTTGGCCATTGAACGGTGTCATGTTCTTGCTGGCATTTGGGTTGTATGCTAATTGCAGGTGTCAGACACTGAGTTATGCAGACTGAACAGAGAAGGGGAAGTTATTGGCTGATGTAATTTAAAAGTCCAGTTCACCCACAGGTACAGTGAGACTCAGGGGTTCTAATGATGTAATTGGCAGTGTCTCTCTGGTGCCCATCCTATGCTGTCCTTTTTGTTACCTTCCCTTAGGCAGATGGTTCTTCTCAGTGTTACTTTCTATCAGCTGAGCTACCCAATATGGAGGAAAATGTTCCCTTTCTCAGTGTTCCAAAGTTGCTGGGATGCTTATCATTGGCCATGCCTGAAACAATCCCTGAAAAGTGTATTCCTCTTCCTGTTGTCACTGTAGTCTCCTGCCTATTCTTAGAGCCAGAGGTTGAGGACAAGACATCTAAAGTAGATGATTTTAGAGAGTGGGGAAGAGTGGCTCAGCCAAGGGAAATTAATGTTTTATTACTATAAGAAGGTGGTAGAAATTGTGCAGATGACACCCAAACAAATTAAACAGGTAGATATTCACTATAGATAAAAAGTTACACAACCACTCCTGATCCTGCTTTTAGCTAATGTAGGAGTGAAACTGTTAGTGAGGTGACATCCAGGCATGCAGAGTACCTACTAATTATTGGATCTTATCTGTATACCAGGCAGTGGGCCATGTACTTCTGTATTTTATTTCTGTTCTTCACAATAATCCTACAAGGTAAGAATTGAAGCCCCCTTTTACAAAATAGGGAACTGACATTTAGTGAAATTGGATAACTTGTTCAAAGTCACCCAATAGGCAATGGTGGGGGTACCAGCTAGATGCATGATGGTCATGTTGTCCTGCAGCCATGCCCTTGCTGTGTCAAGTGGGCCTATGGGCATGAGGCAGTGGCAGAGGTGGTCCCCTTAGGCCTAGATTACTGGCATATTTTGCTGGGGAGGTGGAATATGCTTCCTTTCTAGCACAGGGTTTTGGAAGCCAGGATTTTAGAATCCTATTCCAGGTATAGTCACTTCCTCTCCCTATCTTATTGGATGACTGATTGTTGGATCTGTCTGTAAAAGGGTGACAGGTCTGTAAGGTACCTGGGAGATTAGTCTGTTTGTAAAGTTATATGTACTTACCATCACACCAGGGACTTAAAAAATCAATCTCACCACTTGATTGTTGACTATTTAAAGTTTTTGAGTAGGATATATGTCTTACTTAGCTTAGGGTGCCATAACAAAGTAATGTAGACTGGGTGGCTTAAACAACAGAAATTTCTTTTCTCTCAGTTCTGGGAGCTGGAAGTCTGAGAGCCGGGCATCAGCTTGATCTGGCTTTGGTGAGGGCTTGCTTCCTCGCTTGCAAATGGTCATCTTTTTCTTTGTGCTCATCTGACAGAGAAGGGTGGGGACAGGCTCTGTGGTATCTTTTCTTATAAGGACACTAAACCTGTTATATCAGGATCCCATTCTTATGAACTCATTTAATTATGATCAGCTATATAAAGACTCTAGCTCCAAATAAAGTCACACTGGGTCTCAGGATGTCACCATATGCATTGAAAGGAATATTAACTTGTTCCATACCAATATGATTTACTGGTTTTAAAGGAACCACATATATACCTTGCTTTGTTATTCTAGCCCATTAGGACTTCCAGGGGCACCAAATAAGAGAGTTTGGTATAGGGTACATACTCACATTTATTTATTTTTCTTTTTTCTTTTTCTTTCTTTCTTTCCTTTTTTCTTTTCTTTTATCATTTTGGTACTGGGAATCGAACCCTGGGCTTTGCACCTGCTCGGCAAGCACTCTACCACTGAGCTAAATCTCCAGCCCTATTTATTATTTTTGAGTGAAGTAATTTTAAATTACTCATTGAAGTTCCCTGTTAGAACAAAAGATTTTTGAAAATTATATGACAAACATTAGCAACTGGTCTATTAGGAGAAGTGTACAAAACAAGGTATCAACAAAGGGACTCACAGCTCAAAGGAGGAAATAATCCCACATCTACTAGGGAGGACTTTGTTGTTGTGTTGAGGTGCCATAGAGTCAAATCTGAGTCATAGCTACCCTAAGTACAGCAGAACGAAACACTACCCAACACTGTGCCAGGCACACAATACTTTTATATTTCAGTCATTGTTGCAGCCACTGTGTTTCTTCTCATTTTGAGTTGTGCCACATCAGAAAAAGGAGATCCCAGGAGGGCTTTACTCTGTTCTTGTCATTAAGCTTGACTCAACTTTAGGGGGCACCCTTCCCTAGTCATTTCTTGAGTGCCTTCCAGCCTGAGGGGCTCATTTTCTGGCACTATATTTGATGGTGCTTCTCTGCTAGTCATAGGGTTTTCAATGACTAATTGTTTTGGGAGTGGGCTGCCAGATCCTTTTCTCTAGTCTGTCTTAGTCTGGAAGCTCAGCTGAGACCTGTCCACCATGGATGGACCTGCTGGTATCTGAAGTACCAGTGGCACAGTTTGTAGCATCACAGCAACTTGCAAGCCCCCACAGCACAACAAGCTGACAGATGTGGGGGAGGAAAGTCTTTGGGAGAGTGAAATTAAACATTGCCATCCCAGAGTAAATGAGATTTCACAGGTGAAAGGCAGAGAAGCATCCTGGTGGCGTGAACACCATCCCATATGGCATTATGCTGACCTGCCAGACCTGAGACCTGGGCCTGTGGAGAATAGTGGGAACTGCATCTCAGCTCTCTTATTAGAGTCCAGAATCTAGGTGTCTTGCCAATACCAGACATTTTTAATTTATTCTAGAGATAACAGAATGCCTTTGCAAGTTTTAAGGAAAAGGGGAAGAGTCGGATTTTGGACATGCAAGTTTTTAGAATACTTGGGTTGATTAGAGAGCTTTGAGTTGGAGATCCTGACCATGCTATCTCTGTTATCAAGGATGATTTGCCTTCTTTTTGCATACCTTCCAAAGTCCTGTTCATCTTTAAACACTTGTCTGGAGTGACAGCCACAGTAAAGTCATTCCTGACCTGTCTGCATGGACTAATCACTCCCTCCACTGTCCTGTTTCAGTGATTTATGTGTAGCTGTTATCGCTTATATAACATCATAGGGTAATGGTATGTTTACATATCTCCCCCATGGCTTCACATGAAGGACCTTGCAAGAAGGGAATGTATTTGTTTCTGGTTTGTTTCATTGCTCTGTTTTGCATGCAGTGTAGGGTGCTCGGCATATCATGGAGGTTCTTATTTGTTGAATATAACCAAGCTGAACCAAGGCTACCGTGAAAGTCATGAGAGAAGCCAGAAAGATGTGCAAAAGGCCACACTGGTAGGAATAGAATGAAGAGGGCATAATATGGTTGTAGGAGGAGGAATTGGGAATGATCCTGAGTCTTCTAACTTGGTCAGGTGGGAAAATGTTAATTCCCATGACAGAGCCAGTGAAAGAAAGAACCAGAATTCACAGGTGAGTTTTGTTCAGTTTCGTTTTTCTTTTTGGTTGAATAGGATCATTCCAAGTGGTGATGCTTAGCAGACAAATGAAAACATACATCTGAAAGTAGCTTTCTTTGTATTCTATACCTCTGAAGCCAGAGTTTGATTGAGACTGCAAAGGGTAAGAAAGAGAGACAAAGATACAGCTTTGGGGAATACCGACTTTTCAGGAAGTGGCAGAAGAATTTGGGTTAAAGGAGAACGGAAGTGACAAATCTATTAAATAGGAATGAAATCAGGACAGCTCAATGTCCTAGAATCAAAGAGAAGAGATAAATTAGGCACATGGTAGGCTTTTCTTTCTTTCTTTCTTTCTTTCTTTTGTCTTTTTTTTTTTTTTTTTTTTGCAGTACTGGGAGTTGAACCCAGGGCCTTGCACCTGCATGCTCTGCAAGTGCTGGACCACTGAGCTGCACCCTTAGCCCACTTTTTAACTTTTTGAGATAGGGTCTCACTAAATTACACAGATTGCCCCTGGCCTCGAGCTTGCGATCCTCCTGCCTCTGCCTCCCAAGCCTCTGGGATTAAAGGCATGCACCACAGTGCCCGGCTCGGCACATGGTAGGCTTTTCTATGTCCACTGAGTTTTATCATAAAAGCACTTTGTAATAATAAGAGTAACAGCAAAAGAACAAAACCAAAAATATTTCCTCTTTTCATAGTACTTACTATGTTCCAGGCATTTTGCTCAAAACTTTTCTGATATATCTCTTATGTTTCAAACTTTGTCTATTATGATTGTTTAAATAGATCTGCAAATTATAATCAGAGAAGTCAAGTAATATGTCCAAAACCAAGCAGCCAATAAGTATGGGAAGTGGTATGCTTTGTGAACTTTGGTATGCTGCAGAGAACACTAAGCAGTTATAACTCTGTGGAGGGGCAGTCTGTGGAGACTATGGAGATCAAAGTTATCTGTAAAACTTACCATGGTCTTCCCCATTATTTCAGAAGTAATGTAATTCTTTCTCTCTTTCATGGATGAGAGAATATGGGAATAAGTTACATTCCTTTTGAACTTCTCTCATTTAAATCAGCTGATTCGAAATATATTAGGGACCGCAATGTATTTGATTACGTTAGTATGTGGGATATATTTTAACTTTGTTTTCTATTATAAGGTCATTTAAAAGCTATTCTTATCTACCGTTTCCTCTAAAATTTTCTTATGCTGTGCAACTTGGATTTTTATACAAAGAAGAGAATTATTTAAATAGAAAGAGGACTCTGAACATTTTAAGCAATTATTTTGTTTAGTGTTTCCATGTGGAATTGTATGCTTAAGAGACATACACAAAAGCAATTCCTGAAAATATTTGCTCATAATTGCTGCACTTATATGGATGTGCTTTCATATATAATTCAGGAAAGAAAATTATTGCACATGATAGATTAGTATTACAACATAAAAGTACTGATTTGTGTTTCCTATTTTAGTGCATTGCTTATTCTCAAGAGATAACAATACAGTAATTTCCAAGAAACCAGACAGTTAAATTTTGCTACCAATGTCATTGGAAAGCATTGGTATTCATTTGAGGTGATACCTATGGCTTAACCTAGCCTTGTGAAGGGAGTCCTCTAGCAGTAAGTATTATGGCCTGATCTATTCATCACCACATTACTCCCCCAGGGATCCCTCCCTGGGATTGCCTGGTCTTTGATTGGATGAGCGTCTCTGCATTTTAGTTAATCTGAGATGAGATAGGAATTTCTCAGGAAGAACTTTTACAAAGAAAAATGCTAAGAAAAATGCAAATCAATAAGACCTTATAGAAAGAAGTGGATGAGCACATGAGCACAGGTTTTGGGGGCTGGTTAAAAACCTAATTAAGTAAATTTAACCATAACTTGATTTTTCTGGCTGGGCTCAAGGATTCATTTACCTCTCATTTGTCTTCCTTCATTAAAAAAAAAAAAAAAAGCAAATTAAAACAAAACTTTCCTGAATCTCCCCTATTCTAGATTGTAGAATCAAGAGGGCATAGGAATTGGCGTAGAAGGAGAGGGTGGAGATGGCTGTGATTGCAGCTTTCTTCCCATCTGATGGTTTCTGTTACCCATTCATATTTGTTTTAGAATCATATGCCAAATTTTCCACTTTCAACATCCTTATAATGCAAAAATATTATTTTTTGAAAAAGTAGTATAAGTTGTTTTTACTAGGCTTTCAAATCTTTAGTTATCTTTTCTTCAGTATGTATGCTGAAAGTTAAAAAAAAAAAACCGTCTTGGAATTTCCATCAAGTGATTGGTTTTCATATGTACTGTACCTCTAAGGAGGGAAAGAATGAAATTTAAAATTTTTAACTACAGTCTTGTGACTAAAATATCTGCAAACTTGGTTAAGTCAGCTTTCTCTTTTCATAACTGTTGGATTTCTTTCAAGGTGCTGTCTCCTAACCGACATACTGTACAAATAACTGCAGTTTAATATAGATATATCTTGATGTGTTTAGATTTGGTAAACCTTCTTATCTTTCAAACATGCATCATTTATTTAAAATGCATAGGCATATGTTCAGAACAAAGTTATTTTCAGTGCATATATATTCATTAGCCTGTGTGTGAAAGTACATTTTGAATAACAATCATTTCAATATTTGTTTTTCTTTTAAAAACTCTCTTCTCTCCATCTTGGTTTAATCGAACCCTGGGCCTGAACTCTTTAAAGCATTCCCATGGAGACAGAGTACATTTGAACGTCTTTGACTTATACAAAATAATTGCTCTGTTGATCAAATACCCATGCGTGATAAGATATGCGTAAGAAGAAATCTGGTACAGAAGTATAAATAATACTTATCTTTAAGCCAGCATCTGTCATCTGCTTCAACAGACAGTGCTTGCTTTCTTCCTAGCACAAAAAGGGCTGAAAGATTTATGGAGCAGCTTTGTTTGTGCTCTGTGATGCTTAATCAATTTTTATTAAATTCTAAATTAAAACTTGGCTTTCATTACAGTGACATCTCTGATGTATACAACAAGGGGAGAGTTCAGGATACCCTGAAAAGGTTAGGCATGGGTGATGCAAATCCCTAATCCATTTCTTCCTCTTGGACTTCTCTTAGTAACTTTTCTAAGTCTGACCAAATTCTTGTAGGAACTCACTGGAAAAGACACAACTCAAACTTTGGAGCCTTCAGACTTGTAGAGGGTGGGTCTTTGTAGTTTAATACTCTCATGCATGTTCCCATATCTGAGAAAGGAATACATAAATTATTTCAGTGTGCGGATAGTGGACTCATTTTGCATTTAGAATACTAGGATAAATTAAGACTCAATAGCTATGACTACAGAAAATTTTAGTTTTTGGTAATAGAGGCCTGATATCTTAGAAATCTGATACAGAGATGGTCTTTGTATCTTTTTTCTGACTGGTTTGCCTCATAAGTCCTACATTTGGAATTTTCTGGCCTTTTCATACAAATTCTTTTGGTTAAATACCAGCATATGGTAGGAGGCCTAAGAGAGACCACTTTATAAATGACCATCCCTTATCTTTGTGCTCTTATATATAGAGAGAGAGAACTTTAGCATCTTGAGTCAAATTGAGATTTTTTTTTCCCTCTCAGAGAAAAATTTCTAAAAATTACACTTGTGATTTTTATTTTTAGATTCTGTATCTATAAAGAAATGAAGAATGGAATTTAATTAAAGTGTATTTCTCTGCCGAATACTGATATTTTTATTTTTGAATTTGATTTTTCTTACATCTGGTACACACCAGACTAACCTGTATGTATTACTGCATTGGAAGCATATGTTTGTGGGCCCTGATCCAAAAGAAGCTTATGTATATCTACATTTCAAAGTGTAAGGTTTCTTGAAGAGAGGAGAAGGGGAAAACAACTATGAGATTTGTTGTTAATTATTGTTTATTTTCTAGGAAATATGGCAAGCCATAAACTTAGGCTCAGAGTATCTGTGTTTTTGAATTATGTAATATGTTACTTAGGAGACAAGTCAATTGAAGAAAAATTCAGAAGCTCATTCTTACATGCTCAAAGAAAATTAATAATTCATGCAGCTAGTTCTTCCCCATCACTTATCCTTTCATTGCTACATTTATATTTTGTATTACACATCGCCGTATTTTAGTTATAAGTGCCATGTGTACATAGAAATATTGATACTGGTTTATCGTATTTACCTATGTATTACCTAAGGCTTGATATACATTCTTGTATTTACTTGGCCTTGGTAAAGGGCTAGTACTGTATGCATATGTAGCTAGAGATGCAGTCTTTGAGGGTCTAGAATTATTTGAAAGCCCAGCCGAGAAATAGTTAAATGGCAGGTAATTGCCGTATATGTCTGCCAGTCTTGCCTATATGTATTTGGTCTCTGGGTGTACTCTCTCCAGGTGCTTTCTTTCTCAGCTGCTCCTGGTTCAGAAAGGTCCTTTGGAATTTCTGTGAGAGTAGAGAAGTAACCTTGAATCACCAGGGAAAACAGGCCTATTCAACTTGATAACATAAATGAGGATGGAGTATAGTTAGTCTTGGCTTTCTAACCTTAGAACTGCATTTTACATTGTTGTTTGGCCAATGCTACTTTATTGTGATACTTACAGCCTCCAGAGCTGGCGAGTTTGTCTGCTTTCTGTGTTTCTGTAGAGTAATTTTGAGTAGATGAACTGAGGCTTGGGAGAGATTGCCAAATGAGGTGGTGATGATGGCTAAAGAGACTTGGACTTAGGGAGTGCTTTCTGGCAGAAGTACAACACAGACGGTATCATGTTTTTGACCATGGTACTTTAGACATGCTGCCAAGTGTTTGTAATGAGATAGGGCTGTTACCATACTTTGCTTTTAACTTTACTTTTGCATACAGTATATCGTTCTTGTTTTATAAACTGTGTTGCATACTTTTTGTACCTCTATAAACAAGTGAAGCTGTTGAGTTTTTGGACAAAGTTTGAAGCAGTCTTGTGTTGCTTCTTCTTTGCTTTATACTCCAAGTTGAGAGCTGAATAGTAAGATCTTTTTTCACACCATTTATAATGTGATGCACATTTTGAAGGCAATTTAAATTCTTTTGGCTCCCCAGCCATATGCTTCAAAATGGAAGCATGATACATGTCTGAATAGAGAAATAGGTAGGAAATAGGAGCATAAAGATCTGTAGCAGGGCATACAGTGGGATAATATCCTTGGATGGAGAGGGATGGGGTGGGGTGTGTGTGTGGAGGAGGGGAGAAGGAGAGAGAAAGAAAAGAAGGGAGGGCAGAGAGAGATCGAAAGAAATAAATTGATTGCACTTTTCACTCTCTAGGAATTTTTCCAAACTTAAGCCCTAATTTTGTTAAGGAAATTTAAAATATTTCCACAGGCTACACGAGAACATTTATATATGCAATTTATATGTATAATGAGGTTTTGGAACTTGGCCAGTGTATTATTTGAGAAATTGGTGATATAGTCAAGAGTAACGAACTTTAAGGTGTAATTTCTAATGGAAGAGGAAAAGCTAATATAAGTGCAAACTACATTCCTGTGTTGTTATTACATTTTTACTCATTCTTTTTTTATGATCTTATTCTTCTCCATCCTTGCCACCTCCCCCCCCACCTTGGTTCTTCTCAGTTTATTTCTACATTGGAAAAGTGAAATGTAATATTCTTCTTAACACATAAACTCTTTCACTCTGTCTCTCTGGAGGGTATTTTTCACTGTTTTCACAATCCATTCTGCCTGGGTAGAAAACACCAGATTTCTTCAATATTCTGAAAAGAATTTATACTTTTCTTAGCTAGAAATATCCTGTTTCTAAACTTCTCTCATTATAATCATTCAGGCTTCTTGTGGTTATGCCACATTGATCACATAGATACCATTACAAAATAATTTGGCCAATGTTTGGATGGATATGTTTGTATGTCTTACGTTAGAACAGGGATCCCATTCTAATTCTCATTAAAGATTTCTTCCTTATCTTTTTTCCTTCCCTTTTCCATCATAGATAATAACTGACTTTTGGTATTAGATACAAGAACAGTTCTTTCTGTAACTTTCTTCAGAAACAGGAGTCCTGTGTCCATCGAGGAATTACTGTACCTCTTCCTGAAGGAAATAGTTTATAGGTTAAGTAGACCTCTGAAACTATTCATTTAGAGTAATATTTTTATTGTATGCACACATTACTATTTTCTCCTTTTCCTCTGTACATTATGGAAACAGAAATGGCAGGTTTATACAAAAGGACTTAATCAGACTTATGCATTATTTTCTTTATGATCATTCTGTAGAAATAGATTTCAAAGATAATTTATGTTCTCCTGTGTTTTCTTTTGAAAATAAAATACTATATATGTTTTTCGTTAAATGATGGAGAATCATTTTGCTCTTTAGCACAGATTTCTTAATTTCAGTTTTTTAGAATGCCTATAAAATGGGATATGTTACTGAATGCTCTTGTAGAATCAAATGTAACTCTCCTATTACAGACTGTGTTGTATAACATAACAGCTTTTGAATACTTATTCTTTGATAAACTTTCACCATTAGTTGACCATAGGCTACTGGGGAGATACAAGGAAGAGCTGAGAATTAGGAAACAAGAGTGAGGCAAAGAAAAGAAAGCAGGAACTAAATTTCATTCATTCATTTATTTTTGAGGAGAAGGGTGGAGAAGGCCATAGATTTCTATCTCAGTTGGGTGAAATTGTATTACTGTTTATCTGTACCTTTTTCCTCCTGTGGCAAGAGACGTGGTGAATAGATACTCACTCCCAAAGATATCAAGTTCCAAAGCACTGACTCATAAGTCCACAATGAAATTTGAGGATGCAGCCATTTCCTACCTTTGTTTGGAAATGAACTGATTGGGCTAGGCGGATGTGAGCTCTTAGCTGCAAGGCTTTACAGACGGAAATGCTTTGGGTGGCCCTTAGGTACTAGATGCTGTTAGCAACTTCTTTGTATTTGACTGGATCAGCCAATGCAAGAATGTTTCCTAGAGTATATAAATTCAGCCTCTGCACCCTTCTAGCTATTTGTGCACATATAGTCTTTATGTGATGGCAGAGGGAAGCATCTACTATTTCTAATGCAATAGATTTGTAATGTTCTTTATGTATTGTTCTTATCACACAAGTCTATCTTTACAGGGTAATTTCACTTATGATTGGAGCCTCCACATTTAATGGTCACTTCTGTATGCTATCTGACCTGGTCCCTGCTTCCCTCCATCAACTGGACCACACTCTCCTTGCTCTCTCAGTACCAGCAACACCAACCTTCTCATAATTCCTCCAGCACAATTGAGGCACTTGGCTGCCGATACCCCTCTTTCCTTAGATGGTTCTAGGTAGGGCTTGCTCCCTTCCCTCATCCCAAGGTCTGCTCAAATTCCATGCCCCTAAAGAGACTTCTCTTACCATTCTACCTACTACATCCTCTCCCAGCACTCTTTCTTCTCCCTTCCTGTACTGTTTGTCTGGAAGCAACTTGACATACTGTATATTCATTTTTTTCTTAATTTACCGTTTCTTATACTTGCTAGGCTATTGGCCTCAAGCTGGTTGGGACTTTGATCATCTTGTGCTCTTTTCTCCAGGGCCTGTGCCTAGTCCTGTGAGGAACCTGGGAGATCCATATAAATCTTTATTGAATAAAAAACCATGTAGACCAGCAAGAGATGGTGCTAACTTCTTATATTGGGCCATTACGTGAGTTAGTGAACTTCTAGATGCTTCAGCCTTTTACATTTTGTGAATGGAGACAAAACTTTGCACATCTCTGAAACATTCTGGAAATCTAATAATAACTAGTAATCCTGAAGAGTAAAAAGGCTAAACACTAGTTTTATTTTATGAGAAACAATACAGAAATCATGAAAAGGCCATGTGCACAGTAGGTAATGGTATCTCCTAGATGGCCAAGGTTTTCCATGTGTACTGTCCCTGGGTACCTTTTGGGTGATGATGCTTGTGATAGTCCTTTGAAGTTGGATAAGGAGAGAGCTAAACATGGCTAAAGCAGAAAAGATAATTTGGGAGTCATAGTAGATCAAGAGAATGAGATAAATGGAAGAAACTGGATTTGAGGAGAGCATTGGAAATAGTAGGTTATTGTCATATTCACCATTATTAGTTCTCAGACCTGACAGTTTTTAATCAAGGACCCTTTCTAGGAATTTCAGAAGTATGATTTTTTTCCCTTGGGTTTATTAGAGCTTGAAACAATTGCTTATGTTTGTGCAGTTCATAATTTTGCAGTTTAGTTTGTGTGGGTTAGTGGCCCTACTGTTTAACTGGATGGCAAATCTGGGCTAGGAGGATACCATATGTACAAGTATTCTTAAGTAATGTTGGCATTTGCCACTAGTGTTAGGGGAAGAGAGAGAGAGAGAGAGACAGAGAGAGAGAGCGAGAGAGAGAGAGAGAGAGGGAGAGAGAGGGAGAGAGAGGAAGAGAAGAGAAGAGAAGAGAAGAGAAGAGAAGAGAAGAGAAGAGAAGAGAAGAGAGGAGGAGAGGGAAATTCTGGAAGCCCTCCAGTAAGGGGTTAGGAAAGAACTTAGGGACAAATGCTCCTACTTGGAACACAACACCAAATAGTGGTTTTGTGTTTTTTTTTTTTTTAAGAGAAGCCAAAATTAAACACAGTAGAGTTTACTGTTTGCTAATCAGCATGTGTTTACTTTCTCTTCCAAAATTGAAGTTGCCAACCAATACATTTCCTACCCAGTGCTATGAATCTGTCCAAATAAACATGGGAAGTAGTAAAACAATGACACCACTTGAAAAATATATCCTCATTCATTAAATAGAATCCAAAAAATTCTCTGGAATTTAATTCTAGCAATGAAATGAGGACTGTTTGGTCTATTAAGGCAGGATAGTGACTCTCCCCATTAGTTAGTCAAGCATAGATGAATGTAATTTTAAGTGACCACACAATTCTACATGTGTTGTCCTAAGCAAGGAGAGATGAAAATGGATCGTTTCATATCAACCTCACGTTCCCAGTGAACTGAGATATTTTGGGTCTAGTGTTATGCTAACTATAAGGATAAACAGCTTATAGAATCCAAATAACCAATTTTAATTTTTGTCTTAATTACTAAAGGTTACTGATAACAGTTTTTTGAAGATGAAATTGAGAAGTGCTTCCTCGGTAGGGCAAAAAGAAGTTGTGAAAAACAGCTTGTATTTTGTGGTCAATTTTGAAAAATAAAGTCAAAAGCCAAAGCCATAGTTAACATTATAGAAAACCTTTTACTTGTATGGATAGTTTACTTTAGCTGTTAGAGGACAGTGCCATGTAAAAGTATTATCTATAATCCATATATGTGTCTTTGTTAAGAAGCTTTGTACTAGGAATATGAGATGCAGGAATAATGATTATTGTATTCTGATTACTGTTATGGTTTAAAAAATATAAATCTTTAAAATATGCTATATATTCTTTATATTGTAGTTTAGATTTCTATTTGCTATGAAAACTTGCTTTGGGGAAATATATCAGTCATTTATTGTTTATTGTGAGTTTAAATATATGCATTAACCTTCTACTTATAATGCCATTAAAAACTGTGAGTATTGGAGAGCCCACAGTTAGATCTCAAGCCTAGGGGTTAAGTGGTGGTATCTAATAAAAACAGATATTCTTTCTGGCAGAATTCTTACTGCCTAAGTAACTTTCTCTCCCTGCCCCCCTTGTACAAATAGAGCCAGCCCCTTGACCTTTCATATCAGGTCCCAATGATGCTTCTGGGCAACATCACAACAAAGAGTAGTTACTTATTTGAAGATGATTAAGCACGTAATTGTAGTTCAATAGCACATAAGATTAGAGTTGTTTCTCCTCAGGAATACAACAGGGATTTTTTTTAAATAAAAAAATTATCTGAACAAATTTACTTCTTGGATTTAGTTAGGTAAATGGCATATGACCAAATAATGGTTTTGCATAAAGCCAATATTAAAGCACATGAAAACCCAAAGGTATCATTTAGGATGAGATAGCATGTGTCAAAGTTGTCAACCAAAAGCTGTATAAACTTGATTGTTGCCTTTGTTATCTAATCTAATCATTTAGAGATAAAGAACTTGAGCTCTTCCTTAGCTCAGTTGGTAGGGTGCTTGCTCTGTGCTTTTTGAGGCCCTGGGTTCCATCTCCAGCACCAGGAAAATGGGAGAAGGACCTGACAGCCCCTGCCCACAAGGTCTCCAATCAATCAGCTATTGAAAGCCCAGT
Organism: Pedetes capensis; assembly: GCA_007922755.1. Taxonomy (NCBI): domain Eukaryota; kingdom Metazoa; phylum Chordata; class Mammalia; order Rodentia; family Pedetidae; genus Pedetes; species Pedetes capensis. Next base: position 287,110 of record VMDO01000164.1, read on the forward strand.
GTATAGCAGAGAATCACTGACTTAGCGCAGGGCATGTCACAATGGCACAATGTCTGGGAATGTCAGACCCTACTTGATGGCTCACAACAATAGCAACAGGCCTTCCTAAAGTCTCACATAGGCTCCAAGAGCTGGTAAAAACAGGGTCAGTCTAGCAGCCCTGAAACCCAGAGCTCAAAACTCATTCTCCTCTATCTAGCTTCCTCCTAAACTCCAAACAACATCCCTTGAACATCAGATCTTTTTGTTAAAAGTTTACCCAGCCAGAATTTCAAGGAATAAAATGTAGAGTGTTAGTGATAATTGTCTGCAGCCATACCACCCTGGTGTCAGATCTTAGAAGCTAAGCAGGGTCAGGCCTGATTAGTCCTTGGGTAGGATATCACCTGGGACTACCAGGTACTGTGTAGGCTTGGGAGAAAGACCTGGCAACCCACTCCAAAAACAACTAGCCATCAGAAACTCTGTAAATAGCAGAGAAGCACTGACAATAGTGCTGGGCATGGCACAGTGTCAGAGAGAGTTTCATTCTGGTGTACAGAGGGTCACTATGAATCAACTTGTTGGTACCTAGCAACAACATAGGAAAGTCACGTGTTCTGGATGACTCATCTGACAACCATGTATGTTAATACACACATATCTGGATACACACAGATTGATATACCTATATATTTCATGGTATTATGGAATAAGTACAATGAGGGTATTTCATGTTTCCTCTAAATTGAAGAAGAAAATGGAGAGATTTCAGAATAGTAGAGTTTGGTGAGGCATTTATTAGATACATGTTGTTAGGTGCCGTCGAGTCGGTTTCCGATTCATAGCAACCCTCATAGGGTTTTCAGTGGCGGACTATTTCGGGATTGCCTTGGGAGTGGATTGCCAGGTCCTTCTCCCACTTTTGCAGTGCTGGGAATTGAACTCGGGACCTCAGAGACTGCAGCACAGAGCTCTACCCACTGAGCTAAATCCCAGCCCCATTAGATACATAGATAGTGAAAATGCAAAGATGAAGACTGACTCAGTCCTTGGCTTTATGAAGCAGTGTATTTTAAGTAATTGTGTGGTATAGTTAGAGACAATCAATGAAGTTTGATAAAAGCTTGGAAAAAGTTGCAATGGAAAAATATATGGATTTATGGGAAAAAAGGGAGAGAGACCCATAGAGAACAAAGAAGGGTTCTGAAATGAAAGTTAACCATGGGAAGGGCGGTAGTGTTCCAGGAAGAGGAAGCGGCAAGTGTGGAGGCTCTGGGAGAGCTCAGGAAATGGGAGAAGGTCAGTAAAGGTAAAACTTCACTAGGCAAATCTGTGTAAAAGTTCCAGGAATTCCTCAAAAGAAGCAGTCTCACATGTTCTCACATGTTCTCTTTGGAGACTCTTAAACTATATGAGACATGTTTTTATCAGAGCTTGGTGCTTGTTTTTTTATATTGCCTTTCAATCATATGACATTCTTTTTCATGTCTCACTGGAGCAAAATTATCATTATCTTCAATAGACATATTTATTACGTACCTACCACTTGTGAAACTCTCAGTAGTGAGACTGCCACATCTGAACCTTAAAAACAATAAAAGATTCAAAGTCAAGAAGACTAAATTGTTCTAGGTTTGTTCAAAGCGTACACCTGTTCAGCCTTGAAACTGTTTTTTTCTTTTTTTTCTTTTTTTTTGTCCCCTGTAATTGTATGATCTGGGGCTGGGATTTAGCTCAGTTGGTAGAGTGCTGCTCTGCAGTTTCTGAGGTCCCGAGTTCAATTCCCAGCACCGCAAAAAATGGGAGAAGGACCTGGCAATCCACTCCCAAGGCAATCCTGAAATAGCCATTGAAAACCCTATGAGGGTCGCTATGAGTCGGATACTGACTCCACGGCACCTAACAACAATTGTATGATCTAGTGATTTCACCTCATCATTATTATTCTCTTCTCAGTGTTGTTTTTAAAATTATATTTTGTAACATTTAAGGCATATTAAATATAAATATTTCAACAAACACATGCCATGTATCAGTGTGTTTAAGAAATGTAATTTTAGAGTGGGGCATGGTGGCGCATGCCTGTAATCCCAGTGGCTTGGGAGGCGGAGGCAGGAGGATCACAAGTTCAAGACCAGAGGCAGTTTGCCTAATTTAGCAAGACCCTGTCTCAAAAAGAGTGAAAAAAATGGGCTGAGGGGGCAGCTTAATGGTCCAGCACTTGCAAAGCATGCAAGCATGAGTCCCTGGGCTCAACCCCCAGTACCACAAAAAGAAAAAAAAATGTAATTTTAGTTAAATTTTCTTAAATTAAAAATTAAAAATTTAAAATGGATTACTAAATAAACTTTAAAAACTTTAAAAGATTGAAAGTATACCTTCAAGCCTCTTTTTCCTAACCTCATTCTTCCTTATCCTACAACACCAGGAGGTAGCTTCTCTCCTAAATGTAACTACTGTTGTTGTGAGCACTTTTATTGCTCATACTTCTGTTGCATATGAGATTCTGATGTGTTTTTGATGCTGAGAATGATAATCTTTGCCATCCAATCTAGAGAGTAATCCTATGACATTTTATCCCAGGATAAATTTTCCTAGGTTTGACAGTTTAGTAAGTCAAAGGACTTCAGGCTTCCATTCTGGATTTTTGAAGTCACAAGAAGTTCTTAAATATCCTTCCGTTGACATTTAAATAATAATAGGGCATTGCCCTGACACTTGTTTTGGTAATTATAAGTGATAGGTTTCCTATGTATGTGATTTGTTGTTGTTGTTAGGTGCCCTCTAGTCGGTATCCGACTCATAGCAACCCTCATAGGGTTTTCAATGGCTGGCTGTTTCGGGATTGCCTTGGGAGTGGATTGCCAGGTCTTTCTCCCATTTTGGGGATGCTGGGAATTGAACTCGGGACCTCAGAGACTGCAGCACAGCGCTCTACCCACTGAGCTAAATCCCAGCCCCATGTATGTGATATGATGTATAAATTATGGAGAAGTTTTCCTTTTGAATATGAGAATGAGCCCTGATGATGACCACAGTGCCCTCTGGGTCATTATTTCAGATCAAAATGATAAATGAAAACAGTTCAGCTCATACTACTAGTCAGTTCAATTTCAGTACATGTGACTACCTTTCAATCCGTGCAGTTTGCAAACAGATACTGAAGAACAAAAGCAAAGCAGCTGAATGCTGATCCTCAAACTTTACTACAGCTTTTTTTTTTGGTGAATTGTCAGATGTTTTTCCTGAAAATTTTTGGGATCACTTTCTGAGAAATTCCTTCACACCTGGAAATTTCAGCTTCCAGTAACTCATGAAGGTATATAAAAGATTTAATTATTTGTGTTTGAAAGTAGAATATTTAAAAGCTACTTTTGTGTGGATTTTATATCCTCTGTGTAACTTCTGTCTTTATATCTAAATTACATGGCAATAAGAGATCTTTTGAAGAGCAATGATAATACAGTTTGTTTAGGAAATGGCACAACTTCAACCTCCTGTTCTTTGCCTTGGTTTTCTTATAAAGTGATGACTTTCTGCTCTATTCTGTCAAGAGCAAATGCAACATGTGTTTGCAGAAGGAAGGAGCCAGAGGCAGAGTCACCCTCCTGACCTGTCCTGCTGAGCATGCCAGTTTGCTAGATGAGAGCTGGCAGCCCTGGACTCAGCTTCAGGAAGCCCTTCAAATAGGTAGTGGGGCACTCCTCACTTCTATGATTATAAACCACTCTAGTTGCAGAAGACAGCATGAAGGCAAATGAATTGGAAGAAATGTTTAACTAAAATAAGATAAATAGTTCAAATCATTATTGGAACTTATCACACTTTAGGATTCTATAAGGCACTTAAGAGTACAGAAGAATTATAAGCATCTTTCTTACTTATATTTCTCATATTAAAGTTGCCAGAGTGATGCATGTCTTAGAAAAGAATTTAACCCTGAGGCTTGACCTTAAGCCTTCTAAAAGTTATTATTATTATTATTATTATTATTATTATTATTATTATTTTGGTGCTAGGGATTCAACCAGAAAGTCATGCATGCTGTACCACTGAGCTGCAGCCCTCCAACCATTCTTTTTTTTGGAAACAGGGTCTTACTAATTTGCACAGGTTGCCTCTGGCCTCAAACTTGTGATTCTCCTGCCTCCACTTCCTGAGTTGCTGGGATTATAGTGTGCACTATGGTGCCTTGCAAATATAATGACACTTTTTTTTTTCTTGGAGTGCTGGGGATTGAATCAAGGGCCTTGCACATATTAGGCAAGTGCTTTGCCACTGAGCTACCTCCCCAGAACACAGCTCTAGAACTTTAAAGTGGACCTCCAGACTTCATTCCTCATGCCTGCTAAACTTTAGTTTTCCTGTCTTTCTTATCATAACAAGTTTTGTGATATAAAGTGAGCGTGGTGGCTGTTTATTTATTTACTTATTACTGGAGCATAGGTGATGTGTCAGCAGTTGCATGTCATCTTTTTGGTTGCAAATGATTTTGGAAGCATCTAGGACCACTGGACATTTTGTGTGTTATACAGCAGGAAGATAAGTATGTACAGTGTTCAGTCCATGGCTATTCTGTGTTAACCGAACATTCCCAGTGTGATGGGGTCGTAATCCCAAAGCAGATGCTTTACAGGGTCTCATTATTGTCCAGAAGTGGCTCTTGTATGAGAAAATGCAGCCATGCAGAAACAACACAAACAGTATTGACTTGCCCACCGTGGCTAGGGCTTTTCCTTTTTAACATCCTAGAGACCATTCCATCCTCACCTTGCCATACATTATTGCTCTTTCCTTCTGTATACTTTTAACCCATTAAAAATAAAAAATAAACAACAGCAAAAAACTAGGATCAAATCATAATGCCACATACTGATAAGAAACTAGCTTTAACCTTGAGATCTTCCAAGTTTGTTGTTGTTGGCCAAGACCTTGTTTCTTTCTCAACTCTTTCAGCCACATTGTGGCCTTTCAAAACCTTTAAGTCCTGTAATACTATATTTTGTAAAGAAGGGGAAAAAATGAGATTTTTTCCCTCCTTCTTGCTATTGTTAACCCATTCTTGTTTTAGACTCTAACAAAAAGGGTTTTTGTTAACTGGAGCTTAAAATCGGCCAGCTTGCAAAGTATTCTCCCTTTTTATGCAAGGAGGATTAGCTTGGCATGTTATGCAGTTCTCTTGTATGAGCCATTCACGTGTCCTGTCATAAGGTGTATAATTACTGCACTTCACCATCAGCAGTCATTCTTAAGTTAAAACCTGTTTTAAACCTCTCATTAATATAAATCATACCGGTAAGGTAGAAAGTACACCTTCAAAAAGAACGAAGTGTTAGGGAGTTAATCTGTTCTTTTCATAATAGACCCAGAGTAAATAATTTTTACTTAGTGCTTTTCTTTCTATGCAATGAAATAGTTTGTGATAAAAGATCGGGTACCAGGGATTGCATAAATGTGCAGCGTTTTATTCACACAGAATTGGGCTTCCTGCTTGGTGCCAGCTTCGTTTTCTCTCCGTCTCCCTTGAACAGTGAAGTGTGTAATCCTCCATTCTTTTAAGGTCAGCCCTCTGACAAGACTTCCCTTCTCTTCTCTTCTCTTCTCTTGTTTTTTCTTCTCTCTCTCTCTCCCTCCTTCCCTCCCTCCTTCCCTTTCTCACTTCCTTCCCCCCCCCCCCACACACACACATAAATTCAGGAGCAAATTGTTTTTGGATTCAGGGCTTTCTTTCATTGAACTCTCCCAGCATGCTTAGATAGCAATCTGAATTTACAACCACATATGTCAAAGAATGATTTTTCTTTTGTAGAAGAGCTATAGGCAAAGGACTTGTGTATTCATGGCATATTTATTCATCAGAGGTTTGTTCCAGTGTGGATATGGCAGCTCTGCCCCTATAGTTGCATGGCCCAAGTTATTTATCTTTCTCACACACAGCCTCCATTTCTACTTTCCCCATTGTATTCCCACTGCCCAAATCCTCATGCACTGCCTCAGAACTGTTTTGAGGGATGGCTGTGAGAAGCTCTATCCAAGTGGAGTTTCCAGGTAAGGAGGCTTGTCAGTCTCAGAAAAATGTCTCCAAATTCTTATACATCCTGAAAGGCCCAAGCCCTTTGATCTGACCTGTGCTCACCTCTCCAAACTCATTTGTTTCTTTTTTCCTTTGAAGTTATTTTTTTTCTTTCCCAGTACTTGGGGGTTGAATTTGGGCCCTCGCACATATTTTTTGCAAGTGCTCTACCTCTGTGCTGCTTCTCCAGCCACCCCCCTATTTTGTAATACTGGTGGCTGAACCAGGGTGCTCCACCACTATACTGCACCCCTGGCCCCCTGTTTAATTTTTTATGCTGAGACAGGGTCCCATTAAGTTATACAGGCTGGCTCTGGCCTCCAACTTACCATCTATTGCCTCTGCCTCCAAAATTGTTGGGATTGTAAGTGTGCACCTCGACACTAGCTCTTCTTTGAACTTCTGACTCATCATCTTTTACAGCTTTCTTTTTTCTTCAAATTTGCCAAGAGCCCTATTTTTTTCTGCCTAAGTACTTTCACCTCTAACCTCATTTCCTCCAGCAGTTTTTGTTCATTCTTCAGGTTTAAGTTTAAACTCACATTCCTTCTTAATTCTATGCATTTTTAATTAAGTGCCTACTACGTGCCAGAGATTATTCTAGGCCCTTGAGATGCAGATTTATTTTGGACAGACTATGTTCCTGCTGGGCTGGGATTTAGCTCAGTTGGTAGAGCGCTGCACTGCAGTCTCTGAGGTCTCCGGTTCAATTCTCAGCACCGAAAAAATGGGAGAAGGACCTGGCAATCCACTCCTAAGGCAATCCCGAAACAGTCTGCCATTAAAAACCCTATGAGGGTCGCTATGAGACGGATACCGACTCCACGGCACTAACAACAACAACAACAACAACATGTCTCTGCTGTCATGGGGCTTACTATCTAGTGGAGTCCTTCAACAAAGAAGTTGTCCTTGACACTCCATTCCATGTTAGCAATCTTGATTTTGTATTTCCATCACCATCCACAGTACTTCATAGCATTTGTTCACTCAGGTCAACAAATATTTTTTCATGTCCATTAGAAACATTTATCAAGCTTGGACAAATTCTGTCTTCCCTGATGAATCTGAAGCTCTAGAAGACTTTATCATACTTCATCCTTGTTATATAGCCATCCTAGAATATACTTGGCACTCCATAGAGGCTACGTGAATGAGTAAAGGAATGATATTCTCCCTGTCTTCAAATTTCTTCTAGTTGTATTCTGCCTGAATTCTTTTATAGCATGCTCTTATGCTGTTGTTAGGTGCTGTCAAGTCAGGTCCAACTCATAGTGACCCTATGTGCAATAAAATGAAACACTCCCTGACTCTGTGCCAGACCTAGCACTATGTTGGTACTTCTCTCCTATTCATAGGATTTTCAGTGGTTGATTGTTTTGGGATTTGTTTGGGAGTGCATTGCCACGTCTTTCTCCCATTTTTGTGGGGCTGGTGGTTGAACCTTGGGCAGTAGAGAGCACAGAGCAGCCCACTACCAACTTGGCTATCTTCCAACCTCATGTTCTTACTTGTTGTTGTTAGGTGCTGTCGAGTTGGTATCCGACTCATAGCGACCCTCATAGGGTTTTCAATGGCTGTTTCAGGATTGCCTTGGGAGTGGATTGCCAGGTCCTTCTCCCATTTTTGTGGTGCTGGGAATTGAACCTGGGACCTCAGAGACTGCAGCACAGCACTCTACCAACTGAGCTAAATCCCAGCCTGTGTATGTTCTTATTACTGTCTTAAAAATGATGCAAATTAGAAATTCATTGAGACTAATCAGCTTTTTCTTTAAAAATAAGTCATTTAATGAAAGTGATCACTTTTAATTCATATTATCTGCTTTTCTTTTAGTACCTGGCAGACATTAGTGGCTGTAGGAAGGTGAGTACAAGTTGAGTTGAGAGGTGGTATTTAAGAGTAAGGATAGTCTAAGATTGTTGGTGCAGTTAGAGTTTTGCTCTGAGCTTGCAGGCTGGGTTCCCAGGAGACCCAAGAAGCATGCAGATGGGAAGAGAAGAGGGTTTCTAGGTTAAGGATTTCTTCAACAATTTGTTAGGAAACCTAGGAATCTCTTTTCTTTCTTATATCTCAGGAAGAAAAGGACATTAACCAAATTTAGACAGAAATGTTTTATGTGCCAGGGACTTTGCATACATCGTTTCATTGAAGGTATCATTTTATCTCCAGTTTATATTTAAGAACCAGGTCTGTTTAATTCCAGAATTACAACACATAAACCTGACACTTTATAGCCTCTTGGTGTTCAACTAGTGTATTTTGAGTGAATGAATTTACTGTGTAAATACTTGATTTTGCTTTTGGCTTAATTCTTATTAAGACACAGTTCTTTAAGACCCAGAATTCCTGTTGCTACAATTGCTAAGATAGTCAACTTGCATTCAGGATTGCTTTGGACTTTTGTGGGATGATATGAAAACTGAACAGTCTTGTATGCTATTGCTTCAAGAAGATAATTCATTGTATTTTAGACTGTTGATTTACTCATGAGCTTTTGGAGCACTATTGATTAGTAAGCTGGGGATTGCTTTTATATGAATATGGAAATGATTTTAAAGTTTTATTTATTTATTTTTTCCACTCTGTAGGGGTTGAATCCATGACCTTACACATACTTTGTAAGTGCTCTTACCACTGGAATGCACCCTCAGCCCATTTCGTACTTTTGTACTCTTTTTGTTTGGGGACAAGTTTTATAGGCTGCTTTAGAGGCTAAGCTTAACATGCTGCTTCTGGCCTTGAATTTGCAATCCTCCTCCTTCAGTCTCCTGAGTATCTGGGATTAAAGGTATGTACAACTGTGACTGACTAAAATTAATTTTTATGTTTTTGATTTTCTTGTGATATGTAGGACACTTTTTTCTAATTTTCAGTTTAAATGACTTCCTCTTTGTGTTTTTTTCCCCATAAACTTTTTGATGGCATTTTTATGAGTAGGTGGTACACATAATAATGAATGTAATGAAAGTTACTACCTAAAGAAAGATTTAAAAGAAACAAAAATGATAAAAGAATTTTTAATAGTCTAAAAATATAAGATCCCCTGATATAACCTCATCTTAAGTCACAAAGAACATAGCATTACATTAATTTTCGTTTGGGTTTATGCAAAAGAGAAACCACATTCATAATGAACTCTAATAAAATTAAAATATAATCATAAAGAGAGACCCCAGATGGACTAAAAGACTGAAACTATAAGAAATTTTTATTATATAATGGAAAAGTCTGACTAAAAAGGAAGCTTTTCACAAGAGTATTTTAAAATCCAAGCATACTCTAGTTTTCAAGTAATTTGAATTTATATGTAATTAGTATATGTCAAAGAAATTAAAGAAACAATGAAATGTTTACTGTTATGCCATAACAATTGAGTGTGGTTTTTAGACGTGAGTTCAAATATTATGTGGTTCAGATGTGGGAATGAAGAATTATAAAGCCCATTTCCTAAGTCTGAAAGCTTTGATATATGTGCTTATCTTCCTATGTAATAATTTTAATAATCAGATTCAACATGCTATCTTTAGATTCACTTCTCCTGCCTATATGTATTGGAAAAGATGGAGACAGTAAAGCTGGATGAGTCATCTGACTAAATGGAGAGTAAATAAATTATTCTTATTGAGTTAAAACTAAAATTTTAAGTATTATGTTAAAATTTTAATATTATATTGAAGGGAATTTATAAAAAGAAATATAAAAAAATATAAAATTAATTTAAATTAATGCCGTTGTGAGGCATGGATAACGTGAAAGCCTGAGAGGCTCAGTGGGTGGAGTTCAGGCTTTAGGGGAGAAGGAGATCCCTTCTGCAGCTCCACAGCAACCTTAGCTTAGGCACGTTTTTTTAATCTCTTGAGACCTCTCTTTCCACATCTGTAAGTGGGCTTGATAGGAATACTTACCTTCAGGGTTTATATTGATAATTAAAGCCAACCTTTGTGAAGCTTCATGTAAAATGCTTGCTCATAATCAACATCTACAAATGGTGGGTATTATCATCAACAGTTATGTAACATTGGAGGAAGTACATATGAAAAAGTAATTGCAGCCAGGCATGGTGGCGCAAGCCTGTAATCCCAGTGATTTGAGAGGCAGAGGCAGGAGGATTGCAAGTTTAAGACCAGAAGCAGTCTGTGTAATTTAGCAAGACCCTATGTCAAAAAGTTAAAAAAATGGGCTGGGGGTACAGCTCAGTGGTCCAGCACTTGCAGAGGATGCAAGTCTAGGTTTAACCTCCAGTATCGCCCACCAAAAAAAAAAAAAGTAATTGCAACACCATTGTTGGTTTTCATGCCAGTATTCCTGTTAGGTTCAGGGAAAATATCTAATTCATGAAAATACAAAGTAGCTCTGCTTTTCTCTATAGTACATTTCAAACCTCCACAGAGATATTAAAAAATGGTATTTTCTAACTCTTTTTTGGTTTTTTAAAAAAATGTTATCAATTCTTTGGTCGTTCAATAGTTTCTGAGTACCTGCTAAAATTTCATACCATATACGCACTTATCTCTAAGAAATAAAAGCACAGATTCTATTCTCAAGGACCATAGGCTGAAAATGTAGTCTTTCTGGTGGATCCATTTGGACAATAATAGGTGGCAGAAATGTTTGAACTGATAAATTAATAGCTTTTGAAGTTGGTAGTAGTTTCTGGGCATGTTTCGGAAAGATTTTTCCCCTTTCCCTCAGCTTGAGTGTAGGATAGAACATTTGAAATCTGGTCAAAAAAGTTGGTTTTAATTTTTTATCTATGACAGTTATCTGGATAATTCCAGCTGCTCATATTTAAGGTTTCTTTGGCTGTATTAGTCTAATATTCACTTAAGAAATGTAAGTAGCAGTTATCTGGAATAGTTTTAAAAAGTATGCTTACAGTAATAAAGGTCATGTTAACTTTCTTTAAAAAAAACTGATAGGTTTGTATACTCGTTGCTTTTCTTAACAGTGGTTCTACTTAATAGATATTAGCTAAAAAATGTTTCCCATATATTGTTTATTAGTTGATTAAAAGGGAGCTGATTTATCTCTCAGTGAATTAATATTTTCAACTTCTGTTACAAAGCCAAATTATCATCACTAAATGATTTTAGAAAAAGTGATGGGTTCTTTAAAATGTCTAATACATACCTCTTCAATTAATTATTTTGTTAATACTATACTAAACAATGAAAAAATTTAAGATCATAATAACTGAACCTTTTGAACTAGTAATAAAAATATTGCCTGATCAGTGTTATAAGTCATATTTTAATGATTTTATTACACTTTAATTCATTCCAAAGAAAAAAACATATTTTATCAGAATGACCAAACACTATATACAGTCAGCATAAAAGAAAATATTCATTAGAAATAAATGTATTGGCCTGGACCTTTAAATGCTCCTTCCCTCACCCCCTGCAGACATTTCTGAATAGTTTTTGGCTCTTATGTAGAATACCAGCTAAGTCCAGAGTGAATCCTGATATACTTTGGGAGAGCTGGATCTGCTCTAAAGTACTGTGCCTACTTATTACAGCTGGAAAACTTACTATTAATTTTTCTACCAGACTTTAGTATTATAAGGAATGAAGGCCTTTTGTGTTATTTTCACACAATGAAATTTCCTCCTAAATCTAAGGCCATGAACTCTCAGAAATCCCAGGTACAACCCATCACTTTATTCCAGCCCATGTTTAGTCATTGCTTTTATCATAAAATACCCTGATTTTTGAGGAAAGAATATAATGTAAGGCTGAAACTAGTACCAAATAATCACTGGCCTCTTAAGAATGGCCTATTTATTTATCTATTTATTTATTGTAATTTCTTACAAGAAGAACATTTCTGTCAAATACATTAAAAAATAAGGCTGGAGCTGGGTGTGGTGGCGCACGCCTGTAATCCCAGCAGTTTGGGAGGCGGAGTCAGGAGGATCGCAAGTTCCAGACCAGAGGCAGTCTGCGTAACTTAGTGAGACCCTGTCTCAAAAAGTAAAAACTGGGCTGAGGGTGCAGCTCAGTGATCCAGCACTTGCAGAGCATGCAAGCGCAAGGCCCTGAGTCCAATCCCTAGTACCGCAAAAAAAAAAAAAAAAAGAAAGAAAGAAAGAAAGAAAGATAAAATAAGGCTGCAGTACATCTTTAAAAACAGTGCTATTTTCATTTACATGTAGAATTTTAAAAAGCCAAGTACACAGAAACAGTAGAACCTGAATATGTGGGCAGGGCTAGGGGAATACGTAGATAGTCAAAGATCAAAAGGTGCAGAATTGTAGTTGTGTAAAAAGAATAAACCTTAGAGTTTATGTGCAACTTGAAGCCTGTCGTTAATAATACCAGAATGCATACTGAAAATTTACTAAGAGAGTAGATTTCATGTGCTCTCATAAAAAAAAAAAAAGATAAAATGCTTTCAAAGGAAAATTTATGAAATCACAAAAGCACTTCTCTGTCAATCACAGGTACTTCTGTTTCCTTATTAGATTTAGATTTAATAGATTTAGAGGAATTGAACTAGAGCTGATAAGATTTTGTTCTGCTTTTGCATTTCTTTGACATCAGATTGGCCTCTAACCAGTTTCATTTAACACTTCTTCCCTTTTCCCTTCTTGCTTTTTTAAACATCGAAGAGGAACATGATTTCTCAAAATTTTACCTTTTGATTGATCTCTCCTATTGAATTACACAATAGGGAAATAATTTAAGAAATAAAAGAAGTCAGTGTGTGTATTAAATTATTAGTGATTGCTACATAAATAAATGCCCTAAAATAAGAAAAAAAATTCTGGAATGCTAATTTGTAAATTGTGTTCTATTTAAGTTTGTTTCAAATGGGAAAAGTAGGTGGGAAATGGACTTGCTAAAAATGCTGCAAATTGGTTGCAATGTAGAAAAACAATGCAGCATAGAAGTTAATTAGTATCATTAGGCTGAACTGGAGTCTTTTGTAGTCACTTGTCAATAAGGTCTGTACTAGGAAAGAGTTGGTCCAGTCAGTGAACAGAGGCAATCATAAGTCACGTCTGCTGCTCTTTGTGCCTCATAGTGCAGCTTGACTTCCATAATGATGGGCTAAGATTTTTATCACGAAATCCCTACTGTATGATGTGGACATAGGACCTACTTCTCTGAGCTTCCACTTAGCTGTATAAGTCATAGAGTTGCAGGTAACATCCTGGGGGAGTAGTAGAAAGGAGGAATGGATCAGTGCTGAGTCCAAAGAGTAGGAATGAAGTGACATTTGAGCTGGTCCTCAGTGAATGAGAGTTCTTGAACTCCTTGAATAAAGAGGACAGGCCTGGCTGGGGAGTTAGCACTGGCAAAGCACAGGGCATCAGCTCATCTGGAGCTTGAGGTGCATGAATTTGTATCAGAGGGGCTAAGCCTGGAATTTGGGAAATGACTTTTGAGGACCCTGAATGCCATATGATGGAATGACTTCATTCAGTAGGTATGGAAGTGTCTGATGTGGAACAAAACCACAAATTTAGCTGCTTAAAGCAACATCTGTTTACTAGCTAGTCATTCTGTTGGTAACAAGTCTTATACTACACAGTGTGGCTACATTCTCTACAGGGTTACAGGACATCAGTGTGTCACCTGTGGGGGAGCTAAGTTCTTATCTGGAGGCTCTGGGGAAAAGTCAGCTTTCAAGCTCATTCTTGTTGGGAGAATTTAGTTCCATGTGCGTATGTTTTCTTTGCTGGCTGCCAAGGGGCAGCTCACAGCCCTTCCTCAGTGCCTGGATTCCTTACCATCTTCACAGTAGCAAGGGCCCATCAAGTCCTTCTCATGCTTTATCTCTTTGACTTATCTTCTGAGACCAGCCAGAGAAAATTCTGCTTAAAGAGTTTACAGAATTGGGGCTGGCCCAGAGAGATTAAGCCCTTAAATTCAAGTGTGCCATGCAATCAATAAGGAGAATAAAACCTATCAGGTTCACAGCCTTGGGGACTATGCAGGCTTATAGAGCAGGGACAGGAAATCATGGAAATCACCTTAGAATTCTCCCTTCCATAGTAGGTGAGATGGTCCTACTGTAGTTGTCTAAGCAAGGGAGTTACATGTTCCAAGCAGTATTTTAGAAAATGGAATGTAAAAAATGTCCTGGAGAAATGAGGGCCTGGATAAACTTGACAAGAGAGGGAGTCTTTGTGATACCAAGTCTGAGAGCATTGGTGCATTGGAAATAGGGATGCAGAGATCAAAAGGAGGACTTGACAACTTGATGATTAAAGCTAAGATTTGATTCCTTTGTGCTTTTTGGAGAGAAAGATAATGAATGAATGAAGGATGCTAAGCAGGCAGGCTCTTCAGCCTTGCCCTCTTAGATAGGGGAGACTTTATATACTATGGTTTCATTTATTCCATTTTTGTTATTGAATCTAAAAATAAATTGGAGGACAGTGGGACCTTTGTGACCCTCTCATTTTATAAGTGAGAAAATGATAGCTCAGAAAGAGGCAGTGACATACTTGCCAGAGTTTCTTTGCCAAGTGTGTGGTTTAGTTTGAGAAGAGACAACTCACTGGTAAGGAATGATTAGGGGGCATTCAAGGCCTATGAAAGGACAGCTTGCTCAGTTATATCATGGATTCCAGGAGAGGCTGGGCTGTGCTTGGTTTGGGATATGCCAGGAAAATGTCATGGAAGAAAGCTGGTCTCAGCCTGGCAGTTCAAGGAAGTAACAGAAAATGGGGACTGCCTAAGTACAGACTGGCAGACAGGGCCAGCTCTCTGCAAACCTGGGGAGGAAGAGAAGCTTGAGAAGTGGTGCAGTTATGTTGGTAGCTTTGGGGCTCATATATTTAAGCTATGTAACTTTGAGAAAGATATTTTATCCCATAAGCCTCAGATTTTCCACCTATAGAGTGGAGCTAATAATTATGCCCATATAAATACAAAATAACCGATTTATAGGTCAAAACCAGTTGAATGTTGGAAATCTTCTGTGATTCCACTCAAGCAATTCATACTCCTAGGGTTATGAGTTCTAGGTGTGAAAATGCATATTTAGCATAGTCCTTAGCACATGCTCAGTACTGCATTTTAATGACTTTGTGATCTTATTTGAGGAATAGGAGACTTCAGAATCTAGGGTTGAAGTAGAGTGGTGAAGCTTTCAAACCAGAAGTTTTTCACTGAGTCACAGGACAGTAGCCAGGATTCGAGAAGAGGATTCTGAATTTCAAGTGACATATGATAATATGCACCAGAAACTGGAGTCACAGGGCAGGGGCTCCTGGTGTGTCAACACTTGGCTTGACATGGAGGTACAAAGTTTAATAACATGTTGTGGATTGAGGCCTTCAAGGTGTTTACAGACTTGATGGTAGGGAGCAGATGGGCAGAATATAATACCTCTTTCAGAGTAGGAAACTCCTGGAGTTTCAAGTATGGTAGATAGGGCATAGTCAGAAGATGTACTAAACTCCATAGGATGCAACATTTTTGAGAGAGAAAGGGCTAAAGCCACTAAAGTTTCTACCAAATTGGGTGATCTACATGAGTTTCATTAGTCACACTTTAATGAAGAACTAGCACTTAACTGTTTTTGTGGTGGGAGAGTGAGACAATGGGTGAGTGGGTTAGGAAGGAAGACAGGAATGAGGAGAAGAGAGAGAGAGAGAGAGAGAGAGAGAGAGAGAGAGATTTTACCACATGAAGAGCAGAAACTGTAAGTAGTGGAAACTCATCTGGCCTGTGCTGATTTCTGGTGATGAGAGGGGTGAGAAGGGAGGAAATTTCACTTTGATGAAGGTTGTTTACTGAAAAAGAAACTCCTCAGGGAAGAGTAAAGACCTAAGTGAAGGCAGGAAGAAGAGGAAGTGGAGGGAGTATGAAGTTTGTGAGGTGAGGTCTTAGGAGTGAAGGGTACAAGGAGATGTAAGAACTGCTGGCTGGGTCCACTGTTAAGTCCAGCAACCAGAGAGATAGAGGGAAGAATCCAGGCTTCCAGGCAGGCTTCCTGGTTTCTGCAGAGCTGCAGGTGTGATAGTAAGGGGGCTCCTTATATACAACAATCTTGCCCTGCAGTAAAAGGTCCCACATAATGATATTTCAAGGATGCTGTGTCTTTTTTTACAATAGCATTATAAAAAGCATTCAAGCATTTATCTCTCTCTGAGCCTGTGAACCACACAAGGACTTTAAGATAGCTTCAGAGAAGTGCCTTTACCGTGTTTATGATGCACATACTATTTAGAAAGAGCTATGTTCTCTTTGTGGCATGAGACCTTGCAGTAGATCTATATTGTCATTATTATTAATAATTGTTGTTGTTGTTGTTAGGTGCTGTCGAATCAGTATCCAACTCATGGTGATCCTATGTACAACAGGTGAAACACTATTGTCAGTGCTTCTCTGCTATTCATAGGGTTTTCAATGGCAGATTGATTTTTGGGAGGGGTTGCTGGGTCCTTCTCCCAAGCCTACAGTATCTGGTGTTCCTAGGTGGTCTCCCATCCAAGCACTAACCAGGCCGACCCTGCTTAGCTTCTGAGATCTGATGGGATCGGATGCCACAGGGCTATGCCTGCAGGCCCAATAATAGTTAATGAGGTAAAAATTTAGAACAGGTGTCCCTTAGTCCTTGATGAAGAGAATTTAGGACATCTTGTTTCCTGATTTTGCCTTCTCTCCTCCTGAAAAGGAGGCAGTTCCTTGGCTCACTGGGAAGAAGGTGT
This sequence comes from Pedetes capensis, assembly GCA_007922755.1. Classification (NCBI taxonomy): domain Eukaryota; kingdom Metazoa; phylum Chordata; class Mammalia; order Rodentia; family Pedetidae; genus Pedetes; species Pedetes capensis. The sequence continues at coordinate 303,837 of VMDO01000164.1, forward strand.
GGCATGCCCAGGTCACAATTTGGTAGGGACAAGGGCCTGCTGCTTTCATGCCCTTCAGAGCCTGGTGATGAAGTGGCTTTGGTGCAGTTCATCCTCTCACAGGGACATCCTTCAGTTTCCTAAGCATGAGACCTCTGCCTTCAGAGTTGCAGTGTGGATTCTGATAAAATAAATCAAAGTATTCACTTTTTGGAGGATTCTTTATATATTGCTTTCTGCACCAGAGCTTTCATTCCATTATATAAAGAGTGTGCCATTTTCTTGTTATCTGAAGAACTCCTAATTTCTTAAATACCATCAAATACAGTTTTATTTACTTAAGCTTTCTTTCTGAATTCTAGCCCTGGAGTGTTTGTAGGCAGTTACGATTATCTCTAACATTACTCCCTATTTAGTAAAAGAAATGAAACAAAACAAACCTCAGCAAAAATACCTCCCCCATAAAATATATATAAAGCAAGAATAATGTGAATGAACAAAATCCTGGCTTGAATCAGTCCTCTTGCAACAAATGTAGAATTGTTTGTAATTTTGAGTAAATGAGTCTGCAAACCAAAATAGTTAGTAGGTTTAATTTTATGTTTACAGTTTTGACATTGTAACCTTAAATTACATCTTATGTGGAAGAATCTTTTCAAGTCACACTTTTTCTTTACTGTACTGCCACAAGATGACTCTATATTAAAATTTTCATGAAGATAATATAGCAGTATCTCTACCTATTTGAATAATAAATAATATTTATTATCAAGATATCATTATTTGGCTAGATCTTAGGTTTATTGTTTTTGTTGAAAATATTGATAGTCCTAAATACACAGAATTTAAAAAACAACAAACTTTCAAGTATGGTTGTTGTTGTTAGGTGCCGTTGAGTCGAGTCCGACTCATAGCGACCCTCATAGGGTTTTCAATGGCTGTTTTGGGATTGCCTTGGGAGTGGGTTGCCACGTCCTTTTCCCATTTTGCGGTGCTGGGAATTGAACTCGGGACCTCAGAGACTGCAGAGCAGCGATCTACCAACTGAGCTAAATCCCAGCCCCTTTCAAGTATGGTAGATAGGGCATAGTCAGAAGATGTACTAAACTACATAGGATGCAACATTTTTGAGAGAGGAAGGGCTAACGCCACCAAAGTGTCTACCAAATTGGGTGATCTACATGAGTTTCATTAGTCACACTTTAATGAAGAACTAGAATTTAAGAACTGTTTTTGTGGTGGGATTGTGAGACAGTTATTTAGTGGTATCCAGTAAAAGCCAGTTAGGACGCTAAGAGAAGAATGATCTTAAGTTCCCTAGGGGGCAGGAAGTGTTTCTTTAGAAGCCACTGTATATGATGCCTCCAAGGGCAAGATTAACAAACAAGTGATTGTCTTTTTATAATGATGATGGTCGGTAAGAGGGAAGATCAATAACTGAAATTACCTGGATTTACTAAAGACTAATTGAAATCTGGGCATTAGCTGTGACCAAGGCCAATACACTTATATATATACATTTCCACTCTGAGTTAATGGGGAAAAGGAACAACACATTTCAGATGTCAAACCCCTGACCAAGTCTGTTGTTGTTGTTGTTGATATTGTTGTTGTTGTTGTAACTATTGTTAGATGCTATGGAGTAGTGTTCGACTCATAGTGACCCTATGTACAATAGATGAAACCCTACTTTACACTGTGCCAAGTCTCGCACTATTGTCAGTAGGTTTTCAGTGCTTGATTGTTTTGGGAGTGGGTTGCCAGATCCTTTTCCGAAGCCTACAGCCCCTGGTGTTCCCAGGTGGTCTCCCATCCACGTATTAACTAGACCTGACCCTGCTTAGCTTCTGAGATCTGATGGGACTGGACGCCACAGTGTTATGGCTGTGGTAAAAGCCTCTTTTGCCCCTCGTAAAATCTCCAGTAAACCAAATACTAAGATCAAATATGAAAAATGAAGGGAACTCTACAGATTGGTTGAGTGACACCTGTGGTCACTGATGCTTCAGGAGGCCAGGAACCCAGCTTGGAGTTCTATAAGAGCTCGTTCCTGTTTGCCCAAGATCTTCAAAGTACCACAGGGGTGTACGAAAAGTCTTTTTCAAGTGCTGTATTTAAGCCATGTTGGCTTGGACAGAGTGCCGGTTCGTGGGATCTGGGTTTCATCAGTTGTTGCTTGAGGAAAAACTCTTAGGTAACTCAGGAAATCACTGAAAACAGAAATAGGGTTCTGAGGTTATTTGAAGTCAGATTCTTTTTTTTTTTTTTTTTTTTTTCAGTATTGGGGGTTGAACCCAGGGCCTCACGCTTGCATACTGTGCAAACGCTGGACCACTTTTTTTTTTTTTTTTTTTTACTTTTTGAGACAAGGTCCAGATAAGTTACTCAGACTGCCTCTGGTCTTGAACTTGTGATCCTCCTGCCTCCACCTCTGGAGCCACTGGGATTACAGGTGTGCGCCACCGCGCCCTGGCTTGAAGTCAGATTTTTGAAAGTACCCTGGAAGCAAAACAATCTTACACATTTTTTAAAATTATCCTTTTATATTTGGCTTCAAATGGTGATAATGTCTGTCTCTGTTGCGTGGACAACTGGCCTTTTCCTTTAGTATTTTTCCTTTGGGAAAATGTATGTCTTCCAAGTGCTGCCTTGTTGCCTACACCTCATTATTCTTGTTCCTTTGTTGGATGGAGCATTCCTTGCCTTCTTAAAAGTGTCATTAGCTCCACACAGTAAGGGCTCTCTGCAAATTCTGAAAAAAACTAGGCCTGAGATGGAAAGTACAGTGTACCGGACAGTATCAGGATATAAAGGTTCACATTTTCATACCCTTTCACTACCTATATATTTTTTTTTCTTATTTTCTACTTTCAGTACTGAGGGAGAGGGAGGGTTGCAGAGCCTATGCAAGTGCTGTACCACTTAACTGAACTCCCAACCTCCTTTACTTTTAATTTGAAACAATGCCTTACTAAGCTGCCAAGTCTGCATCTGGCCTTTAACTCACTGTCCTCTTGTCTTGTCCTGCTGAGTCTGTATAATTACAGGTGTGTGCCTTGGTACTCATCATTATTTTCTCTTCACTCAGATTGATCATGGCTTTTTTATTTTTATTTAATTTTTTGAATCTCACTGATGTGTATATTTTTGTAAGTATTCTCACATCTTTTGGGGGAATATAAGAGAGTATAAAGAAATAGATAATAAATATGGATACACTAAAGCCCTATATTAAATGAGATAATTAGCAATACAACCTTTCAGAACAGGGTTTGATGACTCAGAACAGTATAGAGTTTGCTTAGTTTGTATCTTTTTCCTGATCTCCCGTTATTAAATAATTAGATAATTTTCTATCTTACCTTTTGATTGCTCACATCCACACCCAGAAATAATTTGTAAAACAATCTAATTTAGATTATATCTACTTTAAATAGAAATTAGTTGTGAATTGAATATGTTGTCGTTAGGTGCCATGGAGTCAGATCTGACTCATAGTGACCCTATGTACAACAGAATGAAGCACAACCCAACACTGTGTGAGGCACATGATCTTTTTATGTTTGAGCCCATTGTTGCAGCCACTGTGCTCTTCTCATTGTGAGTTGTGCCACATCAGAAAAAGGAGATCCCAAGGTCTTTACTCCATTCCCATCTTGGGGAGACAACTCTTCCCCAATGCCTTCCAGCCTGGGGGTGCTCATTTTCTGGTCCTGAATTTGACAGTGCTTCTGTTATTCATAGTGTTTTCAACGGCTGTTTTGGGAGTGGATTTGGGGGTCTTTTTCCCTAGTCTGTTTTAGTCTGGAAGTTCACCTGAAACCTGTCCACCATGGGTGGACTTGCTGCTATCTGAAATCCTGGTAGCATAGCATTCTGCATCACAGCAACATGTAAGCCTCCACAACACAAGCTGACAGACACATGGGATCATTGAATATAGCCATATAGAAAATGTATAACTTGGAAGAAAGTTATTGCCTTGAAGCTTTGGAAATGAAGACTTATCTTCCATTGAGCATTATCAGGAGATTGATCAAAATGGTCCATTTAATGCAGACTTTTACCCTTAAGATACTTATGAATTCAAACATTAGTGATGTCACACATCTTATACTTTATTTCATTAAGTTCTGCCTAAGTTTCACTGTCCACACATATTCATAATTTTATTACTGCCATTATGGTTATGTTTAAGAAGAAGGACAGGGCTAAATCTTCCCTTTTTTAAGGCTTTCAGTGTGAAGCACCATGTGCTATGCATAGGCCAGGGTGTTCTGCATGAAATGGCTTTTAGTTGCAAGTCTGTTTGACACAGCTTTTACTGGGAAAATATGGCAGTTTCCCTTGCTTTCAGCATGACTCTGAAAGCAGTTTTGGCAAATTCAGCATAGCCCCAAGTTTCACATGAAGATGATGGAACTGAAGTAGCTGTTATGTGGGCCCAACCAGGTATTATGACTGTGGTAACATGAGCCTTTTGGGGGATACAGCATGTCTCTTTCGAGGTTCACTTGTTCTTGTGGGGGTTCACTCCATCTTCAGCACTTTCTACACACACACACACACACATTAAAGAACTTTCATTCTTACATTCCTCGGTGAATACTGATGAACCTTACTTGGCAGGGCCCATGTGTATCCTGTTCTCTCGCCTTTCTTAGTTGACTTCTTTAGTTTTTACCCCATTCTCACAGGGACTTTATGGGGTCAGCAGAGTACTTAAACGGTAATGTATGCTTCCAAGTTGGTTTATAACTTCCCCATGCAAGCATGCCCAACTTGCTTGTTGATTTTTATTTTTTGCAAATGACTATTAATTAAAAGTTATTTCTATATCTTGCTATTCATTTAAATTTATTTAAAGTGCAAAAAAATTCTTAACCATCAGCAATTAATATCTCAGGTAGTCATTACAACCCTAGCAAGACAAAGTCTGTATTGTTTCTTAGTAGTGAACATTATTATTGTTATTATCATTATTTTACAAAATTTGAATTCTACTGTGTTCAGTAGCAATGAAACTGTACCCACTTTATCACCATTACTGAGAGTGATGTTAATATTTGCTATTTATTGCATACCTACCATGTACAACATTGTATTGTAGTAGGAATTTATATAAAGAATCTCAGTTAATTCTCTTACAGACTGCTTTGGAGAAATTACTCTTTGCCTTTTACAAGATAATGAAAAAAGGAGAAGTTAGGTCTTTAAGTTACAAAGCAAGTGAATGGACAAGTTAATTAAAAAGTCTTTTTAATTTTTTGCTGTGGTAATAAGAAAAATTTTTGCTTTTTGTAATACAAATGTAGCATTTACATAGGAAGTTAAGTATGTTATTGGAAATTAGACTCATTCTCAGCAAATCATTCAGGAAAAAACAATTAACAAATGGTACATCTTTTGACTTCTTGAGAATAGTATTTATAGATAATCTGATAATTTCTTACATAGCAATTTATTTTTTCTTACGATTGATATTTTTTCAATCCTGAGGATCTAAACCAAGGCCTCACATATGCTAAGCATCCATTCTACCACTGACTTACACCCCTAGTTTTGGACAATATAACATTTTACATATTTGCTTACTGAATTTTTTTCCCAGATAACTAAACCCTACCTTATTTATTAGTTAACATTAATTAGTCTTCAACTACCATATGTAAATGTTTAAAGTTATTGCTTTTAAAAAATTCTAATACCATTAAATGGATGCCAGATTCTGCATTTTTCAAGCTATATGTTCTAAGTATTTATCCCCCCCCCATTCTGTTAGAAATATGCTAGCTAGTCTATAGGAAGCCAATGTGAAAGTTGATATCTTTGGAGATTAAGAAAAGACTAGCCATTATTTGTTTCTTGTTCTGTTAAGCACCCAATTAATGAGCTTGACATAAGATTTTTTTACCAGCTATTCACTGTAAAAAATTAAGTATAACATATCGGAAAATACTTAAATGTTACATATAGGCAAAAATGAAATGTAAATCTCTTCCTTTCCCCCTGTTTCTTCTCTGACCCTTTCTCCTAAACCTAAATTTAGTTGATTTTTGCATTTTTTTCTTTGGTGGTGCTGGGAATTGAACCCAGGGTCTTGGACATGCTAGGCAAGAACTTTACTATTGAGCTACACCCCTAACCCCTTGTTTCCATGTTTTCTTGCTTTCTTCATTTCTCTTCTTATAAATTCTTTTATTTCTATTTTATATATTTTACAGTACCTATGGTCTTGGGCATATTAGCCAACTGCCCTACCAATGAGCTACAACCATAGCCCCAGTTCTGTTTTGCCTTTTTTTTTTTTTTTTTTTGTTATGATGAGGATAGAACCCAGGGCCTTGTAGCTGCTAAGCAAGTGCTCTAGCACTGAGATATATCCTCAGCCCATGTGAGTTCATTGAACTATTTTTTTTTTCCAGTGCTGAGGGTTGGACAAAGAGTCTTCAGTGTACTCTATCCCCAGCCTCCATGTTTTCTTTATGGTCACAATTATAATTAGCTATATACGAGCACATATTTTATGGGGTTGTTGTTAGGTGCCATCGAGTCAGTATCCAACTCATAGTGACCCTACATACAACAGGTGAAGCAGTATTATTACTGCTTCTCTGCTATTCATAGGGTTTTCAGTGGCAGATTGTTTTTTGGGAGTGGGTTGCCAGGTCTTTCTTCCAAGCCTACAGTACCTGGTGTTCCCAGGTGGTCTCCCATCCAAGTACTAACCAGGCCTGACCCTGCTTCACTTCTGAGATCTAATGGGACCAGATGCCACAGTGGTTCAGCTTCAGTCATTTTGTGGTAGGATCTTTTTAAGTTTTAATTGTGTGGAATGATTATCTTCATATTATAGTCCTCCTTCTTATGTATGTTGCATTGTAAAATAAGCAGTTCTCACTAGGACATTCATATCTAGTGGGGGAAAAAAGGATAAATTTCAGTTGGAAAAGAGAGTCAAGATGAAAGAAATATAAGCGGAGAATCAAAAAATGGAAGAATAGAAATTTATAGAGTAGAAAGTTCAAATATGTTGCCTGCTAGATTAATAAACATATAAGCAAAAGTTTCCTTGTAGTCAATATAAACAGGAAGATCCAATCAGGAACACACACATACACACACACACACACACACACACGCGCGCACACATGTTGTTGTTGTTAGGTGCCATCGAGTTGTGTCCGACTCATAGCAACCCTCATAGGGTTTCCAATGACTGTGTTCTGGATTGATTCAGGAGTGGATTGCCACATCCTTCTCCCATATTTGCAGTGCTGGGAATTAAACTTAGGACCTCAGAGACTGCAGAGCAGTGCTCTACCAACTGAGCTAACTCCTAGCCCCTACATATGTATATGTGTGTATGTGTTATATACACATACGTGTATATATAAATCGGAAAGAAGGAAGCATGGACGTTCTGAGAGGGAAGCTTTCAGTCTGGTTTTGTGGGGGATTTTATATGAGGGTGCTGGATGTGTGGCCTGTTGAGGTAGTAAAAGTCAGAAGATGGATGGTAATGTGAACCTTCTGAGCTGCTGAGAAGTCTCCACCTCCACAGTGTGCCTTCAGGACCATTAATATAGTACATGGGACATCTGGATCAAAAGTGAAGAAATTGAAGATGTGTGACAGAAGAGCATTAAACCAGGCACTAGACCCATCTGAGTAGGGATCATGTGTGATTGCTCAGGTCCTCCCCCATGAAGCCAGCCTTGTGCTTTGAGGTCCTTGAGCATATCCAGGACTGGCAGGAAGCCAAACAGGCTAGTGGACAAAAGGAAAGTGGAGCCTTTTTCAGGGATGTGTTAAGTGCAGATCCTTTCATTCTCTCTTCGAGTCCTCTTTATCTTTGCTGCTTCTTAGGAAAAAGGGATTGATGGAGGGCTAGGCTCTGGCCTGTTTAAGGGAGGTGGAGTGGGGAGTAATATAAAAGGGTAAAGAAAGACTCTGTTAGAGACTTTTGAAATGTTCAGGGTAGATGCAATAGACTGACAGTGACATCAGGCTATTAAATGAAAGGAAGTGAGGATTGGTGAGGGGAGTTGTTCTCCTTGAATGTGGAAGGGTGGGGGGGGTGCATTTACTGACCACTTCCAGTGTGTGGAAAACAGAGACAAGTAAGCTTGTGGTTATTGTTGTTAGGTGTTATCGAGTCGTATCTAACTCAAACCAACTTTTCGTACAACAGGTGAAACACTATTGTCAGTGCTTCTCTGCTGTTCATAGGACTTTCAGTGGTGGATTGATTTTTGGGAATGGGTTGCCGGGTCTGTGTCCCAAGCCAGATGGTCTCCCATCCAAGTACTAACCAGGCCCAACCCAGTTTAGTTTCTGAGGTCTGACAGGATCAGTCACCACAGGGCTACAGCTGCAGGCAAACAGGAGGTTACAATTCCTTAAAGTGTTAGGACAGAAGGAACCACACTTCAGGCCAGAGGACTAAGGAAGGCTGCAAAACTCAGCTTGGTCAAAGTTTCCTGCAGGAGGAGGCCCTGAGTGGGATTCTGAGACAGGAGTTTAGATGGAGAGCTGTATGTCCCTGTGCTGTTATGCAGGAAGCACTTTGGGCTTTCTGCTTGGAGTTATGGGCGAACCATGTTTTCAGGAAAGTAGCATAGTCAGACATTTTCTGAAGTGTTTTCCATGTTACTATGTAGCTGGAGTCCTCATTGTGTGGTTCCTGAACTGGGCAGCATTGCTATCACCTGTGAATTTCTTAGAAATGATGATTCATGGGGCCTGTGGTGTCTGACCTGTTCAGTGGAATCTCTGAGGATGAACCAGAAACTGTTAGAGCAGGCACTCCAGGTGATTTTTATGCATGTTAAAGCTGAAGAACCCCCTGCTGTGGAGAATGGATGGGAAACAGGACTATTATAAATCCCTTTTTTTGACTAATGAGGAACCGGGGGCCTGAGTAAATAAGTAACTTTTTAAAGACCAACTTAGTGGTGGAGGATAATTAAGACACCAGTCTTCTGACTGTGACCAGTCTTTCTGCCTCGGAAACTTCCCAGGCACTGAGAGGATTGTCACAGCATTTTTAAAAGAAAGATGTAATTATATGATATATTATCCTTCAGAAACAATGCTTACAAAAGTACAAATGGGAATGGACAAATAGTATAATGCATGAACGTGATGGAGATATAATTTTTGGTTGTATCACATTTCACATGTGATGCGTATTGTGCTTGTGTCTCTGAGACTGGAATGGGGAAGAAGGAAGTAACTTAACTTAAGCTAATTATTCTCTAAACAGTGAGTTTACTAGAACTATGACCTTGGGTAAAACATTTAATCTCTTTGTACCTCAATTTCTTATCTATGAAATGGGGATAATAATACCTACCTAACACAGTTGTTATGATAAGGTGGCTTACGAGAAAGTGTTTTGTAAGCTGTAAAGCATTTTAAATGTGAGTGACATTATTTGTATATTATTTAAATGTTAATCCACTCATCTAGTGAACATTTATTAAACATGTATTATGTTAAATAATATGTGTAGACTTTTTAAATGTGTTTTTATTCAGAAGAATTATAATACTTTTGAGATGATTTCCTCAATTACATTACTACTCAGTGGAAAAAGCATTTGAACAATATGAAAAAATTTTATTTGAAATCTCTCACCCTATATTTTGGATTAAATCTTGCTTAGTTAGTTGCCTTATCAAGTCTTAATTTAGTAAGGATATGTAACAAACACACTGTGAAGTGGTGCATTGTACCTTAATATTTTTAATTTTGTTCTTTGAGAGATGATTCAGTTTAAGAATTAAATGAGTATATAATTGTTTATATAACCTTCTGGAACAGCAGCAAAGTTTATGAATAATTTCTAAGCAACATTTAGTCAATGGGTGGTTTATGTGACTCATCAAGCCTTAAAATGAATTGGAGTAGGGTTTTTTTTTATCATTTAGAGATAAATACCCAGTTATTAATATGAGTGTTTTGATTTGCCTGTTCAAGCAGGTCATGGATGCCCCTCATAGACATAGGTCAGGGCCTTTTAGACATTTATTAGTTTGTGCCTGTTTGTTTTTAGAATGGTTCATTATTAAGGAATGCCCACTTCTTGAGGAAAATCTTATTCCTTCATAAATATCACCTTATTTGCATTTACACTAAGGCCATATTCCATTTAGTACCAGTTAAATTTCAGTTACCAAAGCCTAACAGTAAGTAATTTTTATGTGGATATTCTGGTTAGTTGAGAGATCATTTTAAAAATGCTTTCATCTTTAAAATGTGAATTCTTTCTCGATGCTGAAGATCCTTCCAAAGTGTATATACTTCCTTTAGGTATAATATTCATATCCTAGCTTAATCACTTTTGATAACAACACACTATACGGCTTCGTGCAGAACTCCTGTAGAATGCAGGAGAGTGCTGAAGCAGAGGGTGCCTGTCACTTGGGGAGGCAAGGTAGGGGGAAGGCCCATGGGCCTCAGTGTGGGTGGATATCATCATCTCTGTTATAAGTGAGTGAACTTCCAGCTATTACCCTCAGCACCAATTCCTTTGACTTGCTTATCCCCAGCCTCTTAATTCCTTTGTCTTGTCCCTTGCCTTGAGTACCTATACTAGTATTTTTTTTTCCTTTTATTTTGAGGTAAACAATGAGGTAGTCAAAGCTTTTCTTCATTTTTACTACATTTTAATAGTTGAATCTATCATTTTCAAGTCACTAGAATTATTTTACTTTATTTCTTAACTAGTGTAGAGCCAAGATCCCTCATACATAGCTATTGATATATCTGTCATACTCCATCTATTTCTACATATTTCTATGCTGTTTCACATGTTTTATTTCCATGTTGGAAATAAAATGTATTTGGGAAGCCTCTTAGGTTCAGTTTTTCTAACTTAACTCTAATTCCAGGATGGAAAAAAAAAATAGCACAGGTAATAGTTAAATGCACAGAACAATTAGTTCTGAATACAAAGTTGTGGGTGGGGCGTAAAGCTAAGAGCAGTCTTGCTTTTAAATGGAAGATTGCAATTTTATCCCAGGTCTTTTCTAGGTTGCAGTGATTTTTAACATCATAGAAACATGTATATATTTAACACTCTAAATTTTTAGGGAACTATTGTTGATATTGTATCTTGCTTTCAGTCCAAACAGAGACAAAACAATTGTGTGCATACAGATGGACAATTTCAATACAATTTCAACCTCTTACCTAGCCTTTCCTACAGTTTTTGTCTAGTCAAAATTGAGTAAGTCCCAGGAAATCTGCAGTATATGAGATGCAGCTCTTTGGATAAATATTAAGATGGACTCAAATGAAATTTAAAATAAAAAGGCTTTTTAACTTCAGTCAAGAATGTTTTCATTTGAAAGTTAAAAATATTCTTCCATTTTTTCCTAGTAACAGTTAACAAAGCAAAATTAAAATAATGAATGATGTTTTCTATTATACTTATTGTAATTATCTTTTCTGTTTGAAATTTTATTTTTTGGCCTCATTTGAAGTGATAGATCATTACAGCCAATTTGTGGTTTTACCAGCCAGAAGTAACTGAGTAATGATGCTATTCATATTTGGTTGGGAATTAAAGGAATTTCATTTTGTGTGGGTGAGAGTGTGTCTGTGTGTGTGTACATGTGTGTGTCTTTGTGCTTACATTTTAGATATTTTCTGCACAACTGAAATGCCAAAAACAATTTGTAAAGCAGTTCTGGTATTCTCAAACTCCATGGTTTTAGTCTCTCTTTAAGTACTTCTCGCAATCTTTAAAAAAATTCAAATTATTTTTGGAAAAAAATATATTTTTAAGAATAACTTTTAAAATAAAAAAGCTCAAAAAACACAAATGCTGAGGGGTCATAAGAGAGTAATGGAGGAGGTGAACATGAGCAATGTACAGTGATGTGCATGTATGGAAATGTCATAATGAAACCCATCAAGTTGTATACTAAAAAAATTATTAACAAAAAGTGGAAAGAAAGAAAAAAGAACTTTTGTTTTTAGAATGGAACAGATGAACGCATAGAGATTTTTAACCATTATAATGTCTCAGATTTCCTCCATATTTACTACTTTACTTGTGTAACTTGGATGCCTCTATATATCTCATTTCATTCAAGTTTTCCGGTTTTCATTCTGAAAAGGAAGCTAAATATTGAATCCTTTCTTTCAAAGGAAAATGTTTGTAGTGTCATGACAAATGAGAACAGATGGCACTGTAAAGCTTTGGGGAGAAGTATAGCACTTCAAATTGTTAGGCAAAGTCAGAGGCAAACACGTAGCTACCGATTGTTGTAGTTATTTATATGATTTATTTCAAGCGTGTTAAAACATGTGAAAGGTAGAATTCTATTTCTTATATTAAATGAAAGGCTTTTTTTTTTTTTCTAATTTACAACCCAGAGTTTACCAAATAGATGCCCAAGAAACCTGGTTTTATTAGGAAAAAAGAATGATCAGAAACAAGCAGTCTTAGTCACTTAAAACCTATTCTATAATTTTGGGTTTCACAGTGGGCTAGTTTACCCAGATGCTGTGTGACAGCCTATTAGCAAAACAAACAGATCTCCAGAAATTGGAGTCCTCTGCTCTCTTCCCTCCTCTTCTAAGTAAATTAGCTTTGCAGTGCATCAGTTTTGCAGCTTGGGTTGCGGTGGGATGCATTAACTTCTCCCCACACTGTTCTGATTGAGCAGCAGAGCATCCATTACCAATACCATATCCAAAGTGACGTTTCCATGCCGGCTGCCTGCTGTTTCATTCATAACCACAAAACAGACTGGAATGACTTTACTTCTTTTTACAACTTGCAAAGAGTTAATGGACTGTACTGGCCCCCTGCCAAAACCTTTAAGAAACTTTATTAATGTGTTATGAGGCTGGGACACCATAGTGTGGGATTTTATTGGTTATTCATTTTAATGAATAAAAATATGTATGCACAATTAAAGCCACATTCTCTTACAGTTGTCTTCTAACAAATGTTGAGTCTTTGTCAATGCTCCTCATTGCATTTGCTCATCAACTGTGGTCTTTTCCCTTCTAAAACTGAAAGTTACCAGCAGTGCTATAAAATATATTTTGTTTAAGGAAATAGTAGTTTAGTATTTGAGTTGAATAATTATTTAATGATGAAAAGAGTATAAGCAGATGGTAAAGTGAATTTTAAAAAACTCCATGTCAAAAACCTATGTTTTTCTCAATTTTATTAATATGATTTTACGTATGTAAAAGCTGAACTATGATGCCTTGGTTTTTCATAAGACAGAGGCAACATAATTTTGCTGTAGATCATCTTGAAAAGTGATATTTGATGTCACCATTAAAAAAATACGTCACTTGTCTGTTTTGACATGTCAGTTATCAGAAAACGTTTCATTTTTATTTTTTACAATTTTATTGTCGTTTCTCCTCTGATCTTTTTTCCTTCCTCCTCAGCAGTGGAATTTTACAAGAAAAGAATGAAAGCAGAAATCACTTCCTATTGTAAACTAAATAAAAAATCAGACTTAGTAAATCAGTGGATTTAGATTAATTTAATGCTACAGCCATTTGAGAAAAGATGAGTACTTTTGCATCTTTTGGATTATGTGCTTTTCCCCCCAACAAGAATACTTTTATGCCTTCAAAACTTTGTTGAATGGTCTTTTGAAAATAACCTCAAGTGTCGAATGATGAAGAAATTTTTCACCATATTTTTTGGCAAAATGATTTTCATATAGTGATCATTGGAGCAGGGATATTTTATGTAACTCCATCAACAGTACTTGTGAATGGTCCTTAAAAAGAAACAAACAGAAAACCACTGGTAGGTTAAAAAAAAAAAAAGGCAAAAGAATGAGTACATTACACTTCCAAAGTAGTACAGTAAAAATGTAAGCTATGTTTGTTTTTATTAATTTGATCCTAATTTTTCTGAGACATAAAATCATTTATGGTTTTGCCTCTAGTAGAAATGAGAATAAAGCAACCTTCTTGAATTAACCAATTTAGATGTAAGTGCAATTTATTTCTCTCTCTCTTTCCTTCCTTCTTTTGAGGTGGGAGCAGGTTGAGGCAGAGTCTTACTGTATACCCCAGCTGGCCTTGAACTTGCCTCAGCCTCCTGTATGCTGGGATGTTAGGCTTGCCCTAATATGCCCAGTTAATTTCTTTCTTTTTTGGACAACTTAACTGGACAGTACCTAACAATAAACTTTGATGTTGGAATGGACATTGATTGAAATGAAAGTCTAAACAGTCCTTGTATTGAACACACGTGGGTTTACTCTCTTAGTCTCTTACTATTTTATTAGGTGCCATCAAGTCAGGTCTGACTCATAGCAACTCTACCTACAAAACACTACCTGACACTGCCTTGCCTGGCTTCTCTGCCATTCATAAGGTTTTCAATGGCTAATTGATTGTTTTTTGGGAGTGGATTACCAGGTCCCTCTCCCAAGCCTACAGCACTTGGTGTTCCCAGGTGGTCCCCATCCAAGTACTAACCAGGCCTGATCCTGCTTAGCTTCCAAAATCTGACGGAATCAGATGCCAGTGTGGTACAGCTGCAGGCAGTTTCTTACTATCACTATGTGTTTCTTTGTTGTATATGTGAGTTAGAACATGCCTTGAGTTTTAAAAGATCGCTGACCTTGCAGTCATTAAAATCATATTACAAATATGAGAATAAAATTGAAAATTGACTTTTATATGACTTTTGCATGTTAGAGCTATTTGTTGTTGTTGTTGTTGTTGTTGTTAGGTGCCATCAAGTTGTTATCTGACTTATAGTGACCCTACGTACAATAGGTGAAACACTATTGTTAGTGCTTCTCTGCTATTCATATGGTTTTCAACAGCTGATTTCTCTTTGCGAGTGGTTTGCCAGGTCCTTCTCCCAAACCTACAGCCCCTGGTGTTCCCAGGCGGTCTCCCATCCAAGTACTAACCAGGCCCAACCCTACTTAGCTTCTGAGATCTGATGGGATCGGATGCCACAGTGGTATGGCTGCAGGCTAGAGCTATTTAGGGAATGAGAAATAATCTTTCAGTTTAGATTCTGAGCATTGTACACAGCTTGCCATCTTTTCAAGTTGAGCTGTCATGTTGAGGCATTTGGTCTTGTGAATTTGATAATATTGTGCTGTGCATTGTAACTAATCATCTAGATTGAAGCAAGGAAATGTTTAGACTTGACCTTCTCTGAGTCTCATTTACCTGTATAAGAGGAAGTGATAGAAATGGTGTTAGAGTATCCATCTTTCGGGGGCCATGGAAACAGGCTCTCCTCTCTAGCTGGGTTATCTTTGTAGGAAAATGATCAGCCTCAAACTCTGGTAAGGGCTGTAGCAGTGTTCATGTAAAAATGGTACATGAGAGACATCAGACTGTCATGGTGAGATGTGGCTTAAGGGAAGAATTACTTGATCCTGTGGTGAAGTTCCAGGAGTTTGGTGGGAGATTAGGAGGTTTGTGGGAATGAAGAGGGTGGCGGCTTTGATGAGGGTGTATGGTGTTCACATGTTATCACTGTGCTGGGCTGCTTTTGAGCTGGCTCTTTGCCTGCTGGTAGAGTGCACTGACATAGTCTTCAATTTGTGGCAGACTATGGGCAGAAGGGGTTTTCTGGTCTCATCCTCCTCCCAGATTGTGCACATTACCAAACCACAGAATCAGGTCACCAGTCAGCAGCTTCCACTCAGCAGAGGCTCTGTCAGGAAAACCGGAAAGTTATGTGTGAAAAATTAGGAGACCTGACCAGAGAACCCTGTATTGTAGAGGTAAAACCTCTATCTGGACTATATTTCTTTTCTTTTCTTTTTTCTCTTTCTTTTCTTTTCTTTCTTTCTTTTTTTTTTTTTTTTTTTTTTTTTTTTTTTTTTTTGTCTAGTGGTGACACTCTAATTTCGAAAGACATTCTGGAGTCACATTAGCTTAAACCTAGTTCCTGGCTTTTTTTTTTTTTTTTCCAGTTATTAGGTGAAAACTCTTGGGCAGATTTTTTCATCTTAATAGGAGATAATCATAACACCACCCCATAGGGTTGTTGTAAGGGTGAAATCTATGAGTAATGTCAAGAACAGTGTTGGACGTGTAAACAAATGCTTAATCACTGTTAGACTTTCTGTTACTTTATTCCTGTTCACTAACAAGGTATTTGCTGATAAAGAGGAAGATATACTAATATTTGGAGCCCATATAATATATGGAACATTCACTGTGACTTTGTGTCACTAACTGCTATTTTTCCTTCCTATTATCCTTTCAGGTATAGGTACCAATGCAGTGCACTGTCTTCTCCCATAATAAACCATAAACTTTCCAAAAACTCATATTCTAGTTGGGGATATAAATTATACTCACATGACAATAAGGATCAAAAATGACTCAAACAAGGAATGAGTAAAACCTGATACTATCTTTTAGTGTTTTTTTTAAAGCTTAATGTCTTAATTTCACAGCACTGTATGTGATTGCACATGGTCTCTGCATGTAGAAGGTGATCAATCAACACTGAATAGATTATTGTTTCAGAATTTAGAAACTATCAAGGAAGAAAAGGTAACAAGTTAGCAGAATCACATAAGATCTCATAAAATAAAATTAGTCAGGTTTAGTAAGTTACCAGTGAAACTAAAGATACCTTTTGAACACATCAACTTTGGTTCACCTGTTAAGTCATTTGTTATATAGCTATGTGACTTTGACCATTCCAGTAACTAACTAAATAAAGGCTAAAAGTTTCTAAATGTCTTTTATGTGGAATTGTAATAATAGTGAGAAATTATCCTGCTGTAGAAAGATCCAGGGAAGGTATATTTTGTATGTTGCTGTGTTTTCAGGTAAATACTGGAAAATAGACAGTATTCAAAATATATCATAAAAGAGACTTTAGACTTTCTTACAGTATGATGAGGATTTTAAAAAATTATGTAAAAATTATTGGTGTGGTTGTGCTGAGGGTGTGGATGTATAATAGAACTTAGAAAGACTGGGCATTTAGTGAGTAAGCACTATGAATCTAATAAATGCCATCAGTCCCTGTCAGCATTATGGAATTCATCTTTCACTTCTGAATTCTCTCTCTGCAGAGGCAAGAATGTTGGATTCAGCTGAAGCTTAAAATTGCTGAACAGTAATCACTGCCAATAATGATTACAGGCTAGTACACTAGACCTAATGTGTGTCTCGACCTGAGCTTAAACTTGTGGAACTCCCTAAAAGAAAAGTCAGTGCCCTCATTTTGTAGTATTCGGCAGTTGTGGATATAGCATTTTAGCTGGGATTTAATTTTAATAGCAGAAAATAAGGACAAAGACAATATAGATCCTGTGAGAGCTATGTGTACTTATGAAGCACTTTCCATTATTTGTTTTGTTTTAAAAATACTCCTACTGTGAACAAGTCAATGTGTCTTCACTTTGACAGTTCCTCTCTACCTCCTTTCTTCCTTTCATTCTGTCTGCCTCCCTTCTGCATTCCTTTTCTTGCCCATCCTCCCTCTATCCATTCTTTTCCTTTCCCTTCCTTCCTTCTCCCTTCCCTTCCCTTCCCTTCCCTTCTTCCACCCTGTCATCTAGCCCTTGTACCTTGCCAGGACTATGGATTTTATCTCATTTTTTCAGTTACCTGGTTTTTGTGCCATGGAAAAAAATGAATTTTTCTAATTTTGAGATGTTTTCCATAGAAGGGTATTAAAAGTATTTGCTTTGTTAATGTTATTTTAGTGATATAACAGAACCATAGCTTTCCAAAAGAGAAGAGAAAAAAATTGGGGATTTTGTTTGTTTTCATTTGTATACATATATGCTTTGATAGAAGATTTTAGTCCATGTCAAATAATGTCATTACAAATGGGAAAATATTGCCTTTGCTCATTCTTCTCTAAAGTATGAGCATGGTCAGTAGTTTTTAATTTTACCTTTTTACACAACATTAAGCGAGCCTTTTTAATTAGGAGAAAGTATTGTGAACATATGTCCCATTGAAATGTTGAGGTGAGTGGAATTTCATAATAGATCCTCTGTTACCATTTTCTAACTTGTAGTATTCCAATAATGCTGTGTAGTTTTTAAAAACAGTTTTGGGAGGGGAAGTTTTGGTATTTACTCTTTATTTATGTGGCAAATACGTATTTTGGCTTCATTTGAGAGAGACTTCAGGCCTTGCCTGGGTAGCAGGTTGGCCTTTGCCCTTGGCGAGGGGGCTCAGGCCGGCGACATTTCAGGAGGCCGCTTGGCAGCCATTTTAGATCTGCCCGCGCAGAGAGCTCCTGGCTGCCAAGAGCTGCAGCCGCTCTGTGCCAAGACACTCTTGGCAGTGGAGATAAACTTTGTAGAGATACACAGTCCAGAAATATCTTATAATTACAAAGCACAGGGGGCAGAATGTTTTTACAATACAGCTGTGCTAATGTAAACATTTAATTTGGCAGCCTTCTCCACCCACTTTTCAATTAACCGGGTTTATGCAGATACTTTAGGTCTGTAATAAACTTTATTGCTACTTCTCTTAGAGTACAGTTTATGAAACACAGATTTGAGGGGCTTTTTTGGGGGGTTTTCCATCCATTTAGGAAAGCACATTGTCAATGTTATGTTGCCATGAAGGGGAAGCATAGCTTTCTGTCTCAAATAATGCCATAGGCTGGCTTTACTGAAACAATTGCTCTGAGGAAAAAATGTGGGGGCTGTCTCCTTTGGCTTCTAATGCATGCAAGAGGATATTAATAGAAAGAGGTAAAATCACTTATGCAGCTACAAAAAGACACTTGTGTTGGTGATCATTAAAAAAGATAAATGTCCCCTACAATGCATGATACTGCTTCAGAGATAAATTCCCAATAACAGTTCTTACAGATATAATTATAATAATTGTGATTGCCGTGATAATTATTCTTATAGAGTGAAAGAAATAATTTTCTATCTAAAGTAGCATTCAACTGTTCTGCTCACAAAGCTAGTCAATAGATCCTTTTTAGCTAACCTAGAAAATGGTAGAGGTCATGGAATTTTAAAGCTAAATTTGGTGTTAACTGACATTATAAAAAGGAATTTTTTTTCCCATAGGAAATATGACATCACAATCCATGATATCTCTTTGCATAGATTTGCTTATACATTTATCAGATAGATGAGAGAAAACCTTATAGATTCCCAGACATAGGCATGTTGTTGTTGTTGTTAGGTGCTGTCAAGTCAGGTCCAACTCATAGTGACCCTCACAGGGCTTTCCATGGCAGGATTGCTTCAGGAGTGGATTGTCAGGTCATTCTCCTGTTTTAGTGGGACTGGAGATCTAACCCGGGTCCTCAGAGAGCACAGAGGTAGCATTCTACCAACTGAGATAAACGCTAGCCCAAGACATAGCTATAGTTTTTTTTTTAATTTTTGTTTTTATTTATTTATTTTTAAGACAAAAAGATTTTCTGCTCACAGTTTTGTATCTTTCTATTTAAAAACTTTGCCTTGGTTATGATTTTTTAAGTTAGATTTTTTTTCTTAATGATAGATTTAGTAATAGAAAACCAATTATTACAATATTTTCTCTCAGGACTCCTGCCTAGGTGGTTTCTATCATGATTTTTATCAAGGAGAATGACCACACAGTAATTTTCAGTCTAAAATAGTATTTGACTCTCTTAACTCCAAAACCAAGCAATAGACTCATCTCATTGGAAAGGTGGTAGGGGCTGGAAAATTTTAAACTTGTGGTCTCATTGTTTTATGCTGCTGTAGCTGTTTTGCCATTGTATCACCTTTACACATTCTGCTTTTCACATCTAAACAATGCGGTTGTGGTCTGTGGCTTATATTCTCCTAGGTGTTTTAGTAGTTAAAAACAGTGAATAAGCAGAAAAGTTTGAATGTTCTGCTAAATCTTTGTGACTATGTGTATATGAATACTGTCAATATATTTTCATAATATATTAATTATGGATTGTGTTTATTTGTAAATTTTAGGCAGAACCTATTTTATGTGTTAGCAAGTAAATGAATGTCAACATAGTACAGATAAAACTATGAGGTATATGAAGACAGAAACAAGGCAATCACAGAAACAAATGGATAAATGCTAGTCAGAATTAGAATGGTGTGTGTGTGTGTGTGTGTGTGTGTGTGTGTGTGTGTGTGTGTGTTGCTGGAGATCAATCCTAGGGCCTTGCACATGCCAAGTAATTGGTGCTCCACTGAACTGTGCCCCAGCCTCAGAATCAGAATATTGAGTGTTGATTACATGCATAAACTAGTAGTTCATTATGATCCTTTCTTTTAGATTGTTTTGACTTTCTTTGGGGAATTAATGCTCTTTGTCTCTTTTTCTTCATGGGTAGTATAGCCAAGATAGCATCCTGACTGCAGTGTAAATATATGCCTGAAATTATGCAAGGTAAATTAGGATACAGGAGGTCACAATTTTGGTGGGAAACAGCATATAAATAACCAACAATAATGCAGTGTTAAAGTTTTATATTATAAATAGGAGCAAAGTGAGGTGGATCCTGAAGGGTAGTCTCATAAGGAGGATGCAAAGTAATATCCAGGAAGAATGTACCAGATGAATGAAATTCAAGGGCTTTGAAATATGAATTAGGAGTTTGCCTAGAATCAAAGAAAGGATATTTTAGGAATGGAGACCATATGCATAAAGGCATAGAGCCCTGGAATTCCACAGCATATCCTAGGACTTTCAAGAAGGTGTTGGGAAGTTTTGCACATGTTTGAGATGGAGGAAAAAGTGATGGCTTTGCTGATGGTGGTTGTTGAGAGATGAGGATAGATTGGAGTCATGTTATGAAAAGCCTCAAATGCTCTACTAATTTGTTTACAGATTGTTTTGGGCAACAGGGAACCATTACTGTGTCCCAAAGATTGAGGTGACATGTTTCTTCATGACTCTGCAGAGGATGGAGTCTCATCACAGTGTAAAGAATTAATCATAATGACTTTGGAAGAATGAGATGATTGTCATGGAAGAGATAAAGAGGCTCAATAAGAGATTAGCATCTGTTGAGGTGGCCATGAGGGAAGGAGCTTGAAAGGTAAAGTCTGGGCCAACACCTGGCCTTGAGGTTGTGTGGTGAGTGCTTCCAGCTTGCATACATTCTCAACATTAATTGACAAATGGACTGGAGTGGGTGAGAGTGGGCCAAAGTTGTGTACAAGGACCATCAGGAGGGATTTTGCAGTTAAAATGAAAAGTTAGAGCTAGCTGTAGAGATTTGGAATCCTCCAAAAATGGATAATGTTTGTAAACATGGAACTGGCTGAGTTTGTCCAGGGGAAATATACCAAGACAAGAAGATGGGCCAGTTGGATGGATTGTTTTAGGGATTACCAGCTTTTAAGGGACCAGCAGGAGAGCATGCCACAGCCATCCAGATTGGAAAGAAGCCCCCTGAAAGGGAGACTTAAAAGGAGAAGGAACTGGTGCCTTAAAAGCAAAAAGGAAGAATTTTAAAAAGTTCTGGATACTTGGAGTAAAAAGTCAGTTGGGTTGTGTCTGGGAAGGCCAAGGCAAGTCATGGCTGATAGGAATAGTAATTATGGAGTTAAGACACTTGTAGACCTGCTGCCCCTCAGTCTAATGTTTGGCATGAGGATTATGATTTTCTCGCCTAGGATGGAGATCAGACTGTTCGAGTTTTGTCTTTGGATTTTACTCCTCAGTGTGACTTCACCAAAATGATTCAGTCACTTTGGAGTATCTTAGGAAACTTATGGCAGAAAATAGTGGGTGATATTTGTAATCTCTCTCTTCTCCTTATTCTAAGGAGGAAATTTGTGTTTTCTATCTAGTTTTGTCATTGGCTACTATATTTAAAGAAGAAGAAGCAGCAGCCAGTTTTGAACTTTTGGTGTGAGTTTTGGAGAAGGCATGAACAATTTCATAAAAAATAAAAGGAAATGTGCCCAATCATTGAGCACACCCCTTTAATTGCTCTTACCAAGCCTTCAGACATTGCCCTAGGGAGAAAATTATGCTCCAGGCCCCAGGTCTCTCGATTCACCCTGTTAGCAGCAGCAGATACGTTTGCCCAGTCCCCTCTGCTCCTCTTCTCCCTGTGTGATTCCCCATTTTAGCAGTAAAAGACTCAGAAAGTGATGATATTGTGCTGGTTTATGCAGAATTACCTTGGCAAATCTGATTGAACCTACTAACATGTAAATAAAAGCAGTAGCTGACTGGAAACTGGATTCAGCTTTGCAGCCTCCTTAGGTATCGTAAAGGGTTTGTGATTTTTTTTTTTTTAAATGCCTGGAGCCTCTAAATGTACTGAAGTTCTTGTTCAACATGCAATGTTGATTCCAGAGTTTTCTTTGAATGAAAATAAATAAAGCAAATGGAAGGCTTGTTAATTAAAATCTAAAGCAAAAATATATAGCTCTTTCAAAAAGCAAAACATGTACAGGCATAATGAGACTCCAGTACATCTTCACTTAAAAAAAAATCTCTCTAGCCCTTTCCATCCTAAGATCCTGCCTTACCACTTCCTTAAGGAAACATGCAGGTGCAAATTAAGTTTCCAAAAGTAAAGGAGGATCCTGTTTAAGTAGATTAGGGTCTGGCATACCGTTTAACTTTATCAAGCATTTAAAGAGGAGGATGTACACTGTAGCCAGCTGCGACTTGCCAATTAGCTGGGCTTTCCCCACTGTTTCTGGTTTGGCAGGGATGAGGTGGTTCACCCTGCTGCACTGCTGCCTGCCAATGACACATGGCCAGCTCCCTGCTTCCTGTCTTCCTCTTTGTGTCCTGGCCTTGCCTTCCAGGGAGCTGCCAGTATACTGTTGCCAAAAATCTTCCTTCAGAAAGGTCAAGTAACCTCAAGTCACCTATGCCAATATTTATGTTTTCTTTTTAATCCTTCTGTGTTCGACTTGGAGAAAACTGTACGACTGAACATGCTGAGTGGAACCTAGGGTCATTTTGGATCACTTGGATAAAGCACAGAACCCAGAGAATCCCTTGGCCAGTTTGAGTATGGTGCTTCTAGTAGAATTCTATTTAAAGCTCCATGAGGTGTGATGGAGTACAGAATGGTTCAGTGTGGATTTGGATTTAGTTACTTTTTAGGATCCACTGTACGCTTGTGATTTTTGGCCAAAGCTGACTCCTGGTATATCACATGGCAGGGAGTGGGAAGAACGTGCAGATTGGTTTTGGCTGAAGGACTGAATTTTTGTTTTGTTATCGTTTTGTTTTGTAGTTGCATGCTACTTTTTGCTTTCTAGTTTGATGTCTGTGAACAAGCATCAGCAGCCAGCTTCCTGTACCTGCTTTGTTGAACAGTGTATGAGAGAAGTACCACTTTCTTGGCACTAGCATTGCTCTGGGAATCAGTCATTGGAAGTGAGGTCCAGGAATCTGAGTTTTTAACAAGCAACTTGAATGATTCTGATGCTCACTAAAATGTGTAGACCAAATGTGTCACTAATGACAGTAATATAAGTAGCATTTGTTATCATGGTAGAGCAAATTGTGCCATATGTGTCCTTTTCATTTGATCTTTTTGGATACTTCCTGCTTCATTCGAATCTTTAGATTATATACAAACCACCACCAACAAAAATGACTTCTCCAGAGATTGAAAAATTAAAAAAACTAACAATATAAGAAACTTTATTCAAATTATTTTCCCTGATTTAAGCCCTAAAGTTTCAGATTTTCTACAGGGTGTTTTCTATGACACATGGAGCCACAACAAGTTGTATAGCCCATATTGTATGCTGCTCCTTGGAGATGCACAGCATGATAGGCCTCATGGGGTCTATTTTGAGTGGGAAGTTTTGTGCCTCGAATTTTTTTAATTTTTATTTTTGCAATGCTGGACGTTGAACCCAGCCAGAGCCTCTTGCATGCTAGGCGAGTGCTCTGTCACTACTAAGGTAAGCCCTCAGCCCCTCTAATATTTTAAAATGGAAAGTAATTTTATTCCTTACCTTGAAAAAATGCCATTTGAGGAATATGGAACTCTTAAAGTGACTGCAACTAAGCTACCTACTAATTCTCCTGGCTATTGGTATTTAATGGAGGGGAGCTATATGTTCGGATTTAAGGAAGTTCAGCATGGCTCTGACATGCTTTTGACTTTTCATGTAAAACTGTTTGTAGAACTTTTTGCCTTAGCTCAGCATGATTTTCCTGTGTGCCTTTTGTACCTCATGATATGCTATCTCTGTGGTGAGAATAGTATAGCTGTGAACTTTTTTTGTCATTGTTTTAGAGTATTTATGGAGTTGCACCCAGGTTACTTTTGTAATTTTGCCTTTTTTTTTCTAATTTATTTCCAAAATTTGCTGAAAAGCTGCAGCCTCAGGGACGCCTTTTGACTTTCTGACAGGACTAACAAACACTACACTAATTTAGAACACATGTTCCCTCAAAGTTTACCTATAGCCTTGGGTTCCAAATTTGCAACTTCAGCATCTTCCATTGAAAAGAAACTCATGTTTTTTTTTTTCTTAAAATCCCTTTTTGCTTCCCCTTGAACTGTAGTCTTTTATAATGGTAATAAGGAAATGTGGTTATGGGTATAATTGCCATGAGGCAATTGTACCCTGGAGGACTGGCAGAATTTTCTTTTCTATATCTGAGGGCTGGGCTCCATCAAGAAGATCATTTGCAAATAACTCAATTAGAATAATAGCAACAATGTCTTTATTTTTATGGCAACTTTCCCTATAGATATCAAAGTGAATTAGAGACATTCTATCAGATACATTGTTCTAATACCCCAGTGGACTGAAATAAATAATAATAAAAAGTTTTATTACAGCTGGTTTGAGATAGAGGAGTGAGGCTGAGAGAGGTTAAGTGACGTCCTGAGGTCACAGAGAAAGGGAGACTACAAGGAAAACTCAGGGTTTCCTGTTGCTCTGCAAGTTATCAAGCTGCATTCTTTACTGGCCAAAATAAAAGATGAGCATAAAGCACAGCCTCCTTTGGGACTGCAAAACAGTGTGAGTGAAAGTGGTTTGGAAATTGTGAAGGTATTATTATGATCCTTAACAGTTAGTACAAAAGGAAAGTAGGAAGCAACCTTATTATTGTTGTGTAGTTGCTCCAATGTATATGAAGTGGATTTTACATATTCTTGATTTATTGGACCCAAACTACCAGTTGTTTTTGTCGTTAATGATAGTCTAATTAAAAGTTATATTTATAATTGTGAATTAAAAGATATCATGATATTGACAAATTTTGGCCAGATTAAGAAACCCAAGGTCAAAATTAGTGTGCTTAAACTGCAAATAAAAAACTTATTCTAGTCCCTTTTTTTTTTTTTAAGGTTTTACTTAAAGACTCCATAGTTTTGAGAATGAGTGTGATGAACTGAGGGCCAATTTTTTCCAGTGGTAATAGGAAAATTAGGAGAAAATTGCTACTAATCTTCCAGCCTGATTTTAAGGCACCTTGGAGGACATATTCTCTGGGGAGTAGATGCAATTAACTTGATGTTCTTAATTACTATTGTTTGTTTTATGGTTAAAGGTGACATATTTTGGTTTGGAGATGTTGGCTTCTCAAGTCTCCAGTGTCCAGGGAGGGTTGGGAGTGCTAACATTCCCTCCCTGGAACAGAAATCCTTTCCTAAAAACTGGAAGTTGAAAGATCAGAAGTGCCTCCAAATTTATCAGACCTTGATTTCTAGTAGGAGAAAATGAGAAGTTAAGCAAAGCTCAAGTACCTGGTTTTTAAAAACGCTCTCTCTGCTTTTTCAAAGTTCTAGAGTGAGTTCCTATTTCTTCACTTTATCCCAGGTAAATGAAGCTGTCTTCCACTTATCATAGATCCTTCTGTGACTCTCCTGGGAGGAGTAATGGCCTTGAGACTATCTCATCACCTCTGCACCTTTTGTTGTGTCTTAAAGCTTAATGAATGTTCAGCTGCAAACTAATCCAGGTAAATAGGAGAACAGAAAATAAAACTTCAACCGATGGAAACACTTTTGTAAAATAACATAGAGGGAAAACATCATCACCTGGGAGCACTGGTTAGGCCTTCGGATGATGTGAAGGGATACGTGCTATGGCCTACCAGGTGATTAGGTTCTGTCTGCTAATTATTTCATTTGCATAGTTGCTGGCTGATATTTATGGTATTCATAGAGAAATTCAGTTATTTTATTTTTGTTAATTTAGTTTTGCAAGGAAGAGTTTTAAAAGCATTTTCGTAAGCTTTCCTATTCTCCTTTGTTTCCAAAACTCCTCAGAGGATTCTTTTGCTCCCTTTTGTGTTATCTATTGTATTTTGGTGCTCATGGTGTAACACGTATCCATAATACTATCGCAGACTCCTGTTCAGTGAAAGATAGCTGAGCAGTGTTGTCACTTTAAAACACATTGATTGCTTTTAATAGGAGGGGAGTGGTAGGAGGAAGCTTTGCCTTTGGGATCCAGATTGGGATGATTGAACTTTTGTATTCACACTGGGTTGGATCTGGAGCCCTGACTTCATTGTAGCCATTTATATTGCCATTGAGTAAACAAACCTAAACAAATGAACATGGGGCAGCAGTGCAATAAAAGCCTGTTCGTGTAGAGTTTAGACTTTCAAGTAAGAATCAGAGGTGATCTTTTTCTTTGGGATTATTTCTCTGTTTTCATATCCTTGCAGAATTAGCTAGATTTTTGTCCTATTTTTACTTCATTGCAGTATTCCTTAGATATTGAGTTTGCTAAGAAATGGGTTATTTTGTCAATAAGATGAAACAAGGACAAGCATCATTTCTTAAGAATATTAAAGGAGGGTAAGGAGCTGTGCTTCTCCCAGGCAGGCACAGAGCTCTGCAGGTTGGTGATGGAAATGGTAATACCAAGCCTTGTTGTCTACTGGTTCAAATTCTGCTTCAGTCAGTTGTACCAAAAGTCTTCTCTTTGAACAGTTAATTGGTCTTATGAAGTGATTAATGGTTTCAGTCTAATTCCTGGGCAGAGAGACATCAATTATCTTTCTCTGGGATCATCACTGATATTCTCAGCCAAACATATTCACACTTAATCAGGTCTAGGAGATGTCCTTCCAGGTCAGGTAGCATGTTGTGGAGAAACCTAGGAGATACCACACCAAGATTTAACCTTTCTGGGGTGAGCGGGAGGTAAAATGGGGCAACATACGAGCAAGACTAAAAAATTATTTGCCTATAATTTCAGTCTCATTTTGTTCTATCTCCTGCAACATGTGTAAACAGATGGAGATTTTGTGTTGATTGTGCTTCAACAAAATTCTCAAATACATTGTCTGAAGGTAGAGGTTAGCTCTTCTTTGCCCTATCAGCCCATTTCTAAGAGGTTGCCTCTTTAAACCATTTCTGGGCCAATTATAACCACATCTATTATAATTGTGGTTGTCTGCTTAGTATAATATAAATGATTCATATTCACTTGTTTTGTCTTGGCTGAAACTGAGTTATATATTCCTATGGAATGGTGTTTAAATCACAGCCTGCATAGATAGTGTCTGGGAAAAATGTAATTTTTAATTTCTTCTTGTCTTCTTAAATTGTAACTAATGATGAAAGCTTAAATTTCAAATATTACATGTATAAGGAAAAAACTTGTTTAAAACTTAAATCTACTTTCCTACATGGTATTAGGCTCCCTATGTCCCACTTGGGACTGGGATTTAGCTCAGTTGGTACAGCACTGCTCTGCAGTCTCCGAGGTCCCGAGTTTGATTCCCAGCACCGCAAAAATGGGAGAAGGATGTGGCAACCCACTCCCAAGGCAATCCCGAAACAATCTGCCATTGAAAACCCTATGAGGGTCGCTATGAGTCGCACACGACTCAATAGCACCTAACAACAACAACAACAATGTCCCACTTACCACCATACCAGACAAAGTCAAGGGCTATTTCCGTTTTATGGTCTCAGCATTATTCCTATGGATTTAATGTCTTTGCAATATGTCTATTGTCATATTTTGGAGATTATCTCATAGTTTATCTGTCACACTATTATTTTCTCATGAGGGAAAAGGGGAGATGGAAGACACAGAAAGTAGAAATTATTACATGACATATACTTCATGACCATTTTAATGCCTATTTAGATTTTATCCTAATTTCTTTTTTCAATAAACACTTATTGAATTAAATTTAAAAATTTCCCCTTACATGATGCAGATTGTTTAAAATGATCAGAGTCAGGCTTTGAAAATTTAATAAACATTAATTTTCAGTTCATAGAACCTCCATATGATGTTTGGAGGTAAACTATCACAAACTAAGATATCTGACAGCATTTAAAATGAGGCATAAAAATAAAACTTGTGGGGAGGATTCAAAATGATTGAGAGGAAGTATAGGAGCATGGGAATATAGTGCCATGGTGGTAGTCAAGTGTGTGTACTAAATGCCAGTCTCATCCTGTTAAAGTTCTATCAGAAAATGTTGGCAACACGTAAATTGATGGTATATGTTTTTTGTTAGGTCACTTTCGTCTAGCAGGGCTGTTTTCTAGCACAGTTTAACACATTGAATATGTAAGTACTGTCTGCCTTTGTGATTATAATATTTCAGTCCTGAGAGTTCATATATTTCCCTGTGCATGCAAACATGAATAGTTTTATATTGTATTCATAGAGTGTTCTAGTAAAGCATCATAGGTTATACAGTTCTGGTAGAAGAAATACTTTTGTTTATTCTTATGCTGTGATTTTTCTTCTGTAAAAAATTCGAATGTCAAGTGAGGTCTTGTGAGCTACTTCTGAGAGAAAATAGAATGATTTTGAAATTATTCCTGAAGTATGTATTGTTCTTGAGCCAGGTGTAGTGGCTCACATGGGTAATTCCAGCACTTTGGAGGCCAAGGAAGGAGGATTGAGAGTTGGAGTCTAAGCTATGCTACAGAGCCAGACCTTGTTTCCAACAATCAATCAAGTATGCCTTGGTTTTTTGTGGATATATAATGGTATATATTTAAGACAGCCTCTTAGATATCTTCATGTGAGACAGTTACTCAATTGATGAGCATGTCAGAGTTGTTTGTGTCATGAGATATGAGTAAATGTATAAAATCAATCAACCCCATAACTGTCCCAGTCATAGAGCAAATAGTCATATGTATAGGAGAGACACATGCAGGAAGACTCAGGTATATGCAATTTGTTAGTAGTCAGATAGAGAAACTATGAGATAGTAAAGAGTAGTAAATCTGGGTGAGTTGTTGAGATTACCACAAGAATCCTCCCACACTGTATTTTGAATTTAGCATTGAAAATCTAATTAATTTTTTAAAATTTCTTTATCAATATCTTCCATTACAAAAGGCTTTGGGATGTAAGATTTCATGCCACAGACTGAATGATGGCATTGCTTTCTCACTGTTTTTATGAGAATCATAACAAGCATTTGAACTTTATTAATATTCTAAACTGGCTTGTAGAATGCTGCTCCACCATCTCTGAGGACCCAGGTTCCATCTCACGGCATTGCAAAAATGGGAGAAGGAGGTGGCAATCTACTCCTGAAGCAATCTCGAAACAATCAGCCATTGAAAACCCTATGAGGGTCACTATGAGTGGGACCTGACTTGGCAGTACTTAACAAAAACATGTTCTAAGTAGTATTATATTTAATCTGTGTGGTATTGTTTAATTCTATTACTCTACATTTATTTTAGAGTAATAAATAGGTAAGACTTCAAAAAACACATATGTGTAAGTTACAAAAGCAGAAGTCCAGATAGTCCAATAGAAGGAATTTTGTGGGAGGGACCAGTTATAATGATGTTAGAAGAGCTGAAAAACAAAATGAACAGTAAGGCCATCCAGACATCAGCAGGAACTGGAGCCCACCATGACCAACTGGCTGAGAGGTAAAGAGAAAAGGTGGTGCTGCTGGAGTTCTTGAGCTGGAGCTGCCTGAAAGGAGTGAGGACCACAGAGGGAGAAACCTGCCCAGTGGACGCTAGAATCATAAATGGAGAACAAGCCATTTGGAGACACCTGTCAAAGGATAAAGGGGGAAAAATTTCTTCTTCTGTTTTTTTTTCTGCCTTTCAAATTTCCACACTTCTGCCCTTGCTTTTCCTTGGTTGGACCCAGTCTGAAGTCAGTTAGTAATGGAGCTGGGAAGAGTAGTTTTAAGGAACAGAGTGAATATGAATCTGACAAGTTGCTACTTCATGATAGTTCTCATTTTTGGGGAGAGGCAGAGGAAAAGCATTAGTTTGGGGGAGGGGATTAAGTTTGCATGATATCATGTAAAGCCTATCACACCATTTTCTTATAGGCATTGAGTTACTACATTTAAAAAAAAATTCCACCTGAAAATGTAGTTTATGACTCTATGTCATAGCATGACTATTCAATCATTTTGACAATTCTGCATGAACGATCTCATTGGTCAGTATTCAAATTTTAATATGCTTTA
Organism: Pedetes capensis; assembly: GCA_007922755.1. Lineage (NCBI taxonomy): Eukaryota > Metazoa > Chordata > Mammalia > Rodentia > Pedetidae > Pedetes > Pedetes capensis. Next base: position 334,164 of record VMDO01000164.1, read on the forward strand.
AATGTCAAGGAGAATTTGATTTTCTCTAATTAGGACTATTTAAAACCAAAACCAACAGGTGACAGGCTCAAACTGTTCTTTGGCAACTAACTCTGATAAAAAACATGGACAATCTCCTACCCTTTTCCATCTTTTGGAGGTACCAAGAGTAGACAAGGAAATGTTCATATGCCCTTGTACTCAAGCACTGTCTACAACTTTGAAATAATGATGTGGTTTCTGGGTTTTTTTGTGATATTGTTGGAGGTTGAGTTTGCGTATAATTTATTTTTTGATTGGAAGGCAAAGTCAATTTAGAAAGGGCAACAGAATAATCAATGTGGAACAATTGAACATTAGCCATATGTGACATTATGTGCAATGAAAATAATCTTTATGAGCATGGGAGATGAGTCTCGGTTAAAATTTTGTCACATCTGGAAGGCATCTGATGTATAAGAATTCATAGGTTTGATACCATTCAGGGTTAAGACATATGGATGGGACATTATGCAGAAACTTGTTCCTTTCATACTTTTTGGATTTAGCTTAGAGATTTTTGAATTATAAGAAACCTATTTGAATTTCTATTAAAGATAAAATAAGTAACATGACAAAATAAGAGAAAACTTGGGCACATGGTATACAGTTCTACATTGTTTGACTCTTGGTTCCTTTCTTTAAAATGGATATAACACGTGACATACCTCCTACCCTTTTTTTCTTTTCCAAAATAACCCTAAGTAATGAGTAGTAGAATCCATGGTAGACTTTTATAAGAGTCTTTTTATCGTTATTGGTTACAATTATCTATATTTTAAGCTTTTCTCTTAAAATGACCATTTAAAAGAATATTGTCTCATACAATTGTAATAAATCTTCATGTGTTCGTTAGGTTGCAAACTTTTCAAAGTTGTGTCTTTCAAACATATTCCTTTCAGTGGAATAATCTCGAACTTCCCTTTAAAAATGAAGGAAAAATCAGGTTAGTTAGCTATTTTTTGTTGTTATTTTATCAGAATAATCAAGTGACTTTCACTTCATGCACAGTTTCTTCCTCCTCAATTTTTTCCTCATCTTATCCCTTTAAAACATGTTAGTTCAGTGATGTATTATTCAGGTAGTTTTATTCCTGGTAAATTAGCTTTTGCCCTGAAAACATGAGGACAGAAGTTCTTTGAACCACTTATCAAGGAACTGTTAGAACATTTAATGCCGTTATCTGCCACATCAGCAGGCTTCCTGTTTCATCAAGTGACTTCTCTGATTTTTTTCCTTCAATATTATGATAAAGGTATTTTATAAACAGAAGTGGTTAATGAATGTCTGACATTCAAATCTACTTTATTTTGATAGAAAGTATGCTATTCTTCATCTTACTATTTTTCAGTTCATTGTTATGCACCTTCGGATGAAATATATATTATTTTATATGAGTATATCATCATTGACTTAAGAGCCATGATTCAATAATAAAACAAAGACTGGTTATTAATCCTGTATAATTAACATAAGATGTAAAAACCATCCAGTTTCTTTCCTCTAAGCTCATAAACTGATTTAAACATAAACATTTTAATGATTTGGCAAAATATCTTTATGGCTAACAAACATAAAGGAGAAATCTGTATTCATGTAAAAAAATTCTTATGAACTCATGCCTTTGATAAAATAAATATTGAAAAACTAATATACTTTTTTAGTTATTGACTGAATCAACTGCTAAATTGTATTTATAGAGAGGTATCAGGCACTTACAAATTACACGATGTGTAGATAACCAAACAGCTCAAAGTTATTATTACTGGTGATTTATTTATAACGTGAGGAATGAATGCTACCAGCCAACATCTTGTTCACTGTAAACTAGTGGTTATTGATTCAACAGATGTTGATTGAACATCTACTACTTACTGCCAGATATTATGCCAGGCAGTGAATAAAACTAACATGATTCTTGACTTCATGGATGTTAAAATGTAGCAGGAGAGTTGGACACTAACCTGGTCCTTTAATTACTTGTGTTATCAGTATTTGCAGGGCCTTTCAGAGTGAAAGTAGAGGAAGACCCATCAGGTGGAGCTTTTGTGTATGTGTGTGTGTGTGTGGTAGTAATTAAAACTTACAATATAAAATATCATATTTTTTCTCTACAAATACCTGTGCGTATTTCACTGTCATATGATGTTGTCTTCCCCTTTCCCTTTAGAAATTATTAAGACTAAATCCTTACCTTTTTCATATCCAGTTTTAAGTGTTTGGGCAAGAAGAAAACTGGTTCAGGCATGGAGTGATATGCTTAGGATCAGAGTACAGATGGTTGGCAGTTACCAAACCCCTGCTCCCCGAGAAAGATCACAATAAAATATTAGAAAGTGTGGTGTCTGGCTTTAACCTAGATATATAACATGTTAAATTTTGGGGAAATACGTGAAATAACGTAGCACCGAAAAGTCCTCTGTGCACGGGAATGTGGTATGTGTAGGATTTAGAATAATGCATGAAGACCCCACAAAACAAAGCAGGCATGTAAATCTCTGTGCTAGGCAGGGTAACAAATGCTGTTTAGGACTTTTGAGGTAAAATAGCATTTATTTTTCCATGCTTTCCTCTTAAGAGAAATTTTGAGACTAATAGGATCATAAACATTGCATTTGGTTTATGTTGAAATACTGCACTGATTATTCAGTTTTCCATTATGGTTATGTTACTGAGTCTGGTTATGTACTGGTTTTCATTTCTAGATTTCTATTTCACTAGCATTATTCTTGTACTGTACACCTTGCTATGAAATGCAGGTTTCTTGGTATCCAAGAGAAAAAAAAAACATATATTACATAGTATAGCTAAAATGCAAAATGTCTCCCAGATGGAAAAGACAGAATAATCATCTCATCTTTTCCTACTGGATCTGGCCAGGTTTTGGAAAGTACTTCTTTATTTACACGTGGCAAACTACACTGGCAAATTGTTCCTTAAAGTATGCAGTGGTGTATTCATCTATTATGAGATATGGGCAGCGTTTATGAAGGATTATAAATCTTACAATTCTCTTCAGAAACTTAAAATACAGCTGGAAATGTTTTGCTTCCAACAAACATGCAATCTTCATAAAGTTGGAAAAGAAATGTTTTGAATAAATAATGTTTTAGTTTATTTCTCTCTAGTGTGAGAACTATTTTTTTAGTCAAAATCATGCCATAAAATTCCTCCTTCCTCTATATTAACAGCCTTGCCTCTGGATTTATATTAGATTGTACATTTAACGTTTTTCTTTTCTTTCTGGGGTTTTTTTTTTTTTTTTTTTTTTGGTATGCCAGATTGCTTTGCCTTGTTTTTAAAGATAGAAAACTGGATTTCCTCCCAGGGACTCTTTCCCTAACTAGGCCAGTTTAAAAACTAAACAAGGATTGAGTCAGTTAATTAATTTAAATGAGATTACAAATCAAAAACATATTATGCAATCTTGATTTAATTACCACATTTTATTTACTTAATTGAAAACACACTGTAGAAAGTTAGCAATCCTGACAATGACCAGTATGGTGTCTTTGCATTCTATATGTTAAAGACTTTGAAAGCCAGAAGCATGGGTGATCCTGGTTGTGACCTTTGGTTCATTCAATCCCCAATCAGTTGAGAGTTGTTGAACTTAATCTTAGGACAGAAAGGTCAGATCCGATTATCCTAACCTTCATTTGTGGAGGTGTGGTGCTAGTTAAGGAAGTACTGCAATTCTCTGGCTAGAGATATCAGCAAGTAGCTTCTCTTGTGCAGGAGTATTATGTTGGTCTGGTCAGGATGCCCTGTTTTGGACTTGTTTGGTTTGCGCTCAGATGCCCATGTGATACTTTTACCCTTAAATTTCACTGATCTGTGTTTTTTGGTTAATTCCCTGTTGGCAAATTTCAGTCTTGAGGCCAAACACATCCTTATTTTAATCCTTCAGACATGGTACTTTGAACCTAACCGCACTGTTTAGCAAAAAGTGGCTCTTTAAAGAAAGTTTAACAATAGAACTAGTGGAATGTGTAAGGATAATAACTAGTATATATTGCCTGTCTCCACTCTGGATCTGCATTTTTGTTTGGTTAAATTAATTACTATATGTATGTAATTACTATATATATGTATATATACTTGAGATCAGTGCTAACCCATAGAAAGGCATTACTGAAGGTTAGACCTTCAATTGTGAAATAATACAGATTGTAAAATGTGATTAAAAATAGGTGGGAAGCCACATTTCATAAATATAATTTTGGTTCTGTCCAAAGTATTCAAAGAAGTTTATTTTTCCTTCTTGTTCAGAATTGGGTTCAGCAAAAGCCTGTTAAAGAATCTATTAACAAAGCAATAGAATTGATACTTCCCATGTATAGATTGTTAACCCAGATTGACAATGAAGTGAACTTCAAGTAATACAATGTACTATTGAGAAGAGACAGAAGGAGACAGAAGCAGAGAAAGAGATGGGGGTAGGAGGGAGAGAGAGAGGAAGAATGGGAGAAAGAAAGAAAGGAGAGAGAGAGAGAGGGAGGGAGGGAGAGAGTGAGAGCGCGTGTGAGCATTTTCTCACACATTTATATGCTTATGACAGTCAGGAAAGCATTTATTCAGTTTTCTCATGTATCTTTTTGTTATTTCAATAGACATTTAATAGAAAAGAAAATATTGTAAAACTATAGTTTCGTGTCACCCCAATTGATGAAGCATCTTTCCATTAAAACTGAAATAATATTTTAACTGTGCTTGAGGAAAAAAAATGGGCAATTATGTAATAGGAATTGGGATTATGTAAAGTGAGCTCACTCTAAATTGCAGTGAAATCAGTCATAGAAGACAGTGAACAGCCCTAGTGAAGCACAACATGGTGGTAGGGCAAGAGGAAGAGAACAATTTTTTATTATCTTTAAAAAATGTAGATGCAAGCCAGGCGTGGTGTCGCACACCTGTAATCTCAGCAGTTTGGGAGGCGGAGGCAAGAGGATCGCAAATTCGAGACCAGAGGCAGTCTGCATAACTTGGTGAGACCCTGTCTCAAAAAGTAAAAATGTGGGCTGAGGGTGCAGCTCAGTGATCCAGCACTTGCAGAGCATGCAAGCGCGAAGCCCTGGGTTCAATTCCCAGTACTGCAAAAAAAAAAAGTAGATGCTTTTGCCTTTTTTGTCTATTTCATATAACATACATACATTTGTATCTCTTCAAGTTAGTTCCTCTTTCTTTCCTTTTCTTCTCCTTTCCTTTCTCCTTTCTTTTTCTTTTCTTTTCTTTTCCTTCTTTCTTTCTTTTTTTTCTTTACTTCCTTCCTTCCTTACTTCCTGCCTTTCTTTTTCTTGTCTTTTCTTTTTTTCTTCTTTCTAACATCTTGACGTTTCTCTTTCTTAAGTGATTCTTTCTGGTATGCTATACATTTAATTTGTACTATTTTAGTAATTAATCATCTTTTAGAGAGAAAGAATGAGACTGTTCTAAACTCCTAAAAAAAAAAAAAAAAACTTCTGGTATTCTTTAGTTGACAATGGGCTATTTCTTCACCTCCTTAAGGCAAAGGAATATGACAAAGGCGCCCTTTATCGCATGATGACTAATTTTAGTTCTAGCAACAGGCTATCTGTAGGCTAACAGGTTACAGTTTGGGTTTCATTTACTCTTCCGATATCCCTTGATATAAAAGCTATATTGTTATAGAATCATATACTTTTAGTGCTGGAAGAGTGCCAACAATTTACCTTGTTCAGTTCCTTCTTTGCCCCAAAATGAGTTAATACTCAAGACATGGTATCAGAGAATAGTATGAGCTCCTGGTATAAGTTTCATCCAGGAGCAGAAAATCTGTACATACAGGTCATTAAAATTCCTTGGCCCACTTCTTGCAAATGAGAGACCTGCTTTCTGGACCCCCACCAAACATCTCTTCCCTTTGATGGAAAGAGCCAAAAATTAATTTCTAAAACCAAACAATTCATCTTATCCACACCATCTCATTTCCAAATATTAATTCTGGAAGTGGGAAAACAGAACTGAGCCTTACATTAGCTTGGGAATTGTATATTTGTTCCTTTTCCTAACCATAAAAGGTTTATCTGTTTGAGTTCTAATTTATGTTTTTGCACAGAGCAGCATATCTAGTATTTCTTTTTTGTCTACTTCTTTAGTTTATGACCATTTGTTTTCTGTTCATTTGACTTAACTAAATGTGCTAGGCATTATTCTTATCTTTCCTGTCACAGTGTTCAGAAACCAAAAAGGGGTAACTTCAACATGGAAGACTTCAAAGTAAAAAGGGGGTTGGAGGACAACATCACAAGGAAAGACTGAGGCATCAAATGTAGGGGACGCAAGGACCTGGAAGGCAAAGGAAGGACCCAGGTGTGGGCCAGGGCCGGAGCAAAGTGCCTTCAGTAGCATGCTAAGATCATTGGAGTTCTTTCTGTCGATATTTGGAACACATGCAAAGGTTTTTAGCAGGGATTTAGCTTAATAATTATTGAGTTTTACAAAGATCACCTTGGTAGCAGAATGAAATATGCACTAGGAAGGTTGGCAGATTAAGTTCTTTTTCAAGACCTCTCCTCCTCAGGTCACTTTCATCTGATGTCATTTATGATAAACCTTGCCCACCCTTCCTAAGGTGGATCAATTTTTTCTTCTTGATATATATTCATTTATATCACAGTGTATTTTTTAATTTAAATTTTCACGCACATAAAAACATTAAAACTGTACATATTTTGGAGTACTATGTGATATTTTAATACATGTATATATTTTATAACATTTAAGTCAGACAACATATTTATTTCTTCAAACATTAATCATTTCTTTATAGTGAAAGCATTCAAAATTCTTTTAGCTTTCTGAGATATATAGTACATTATCATTGTCTTTAATAACCATTTGAGAGAAGGACCTGGCAGCCCACTCCCCAGAGAACAATCAGCCATTGAAAACCCTGTGAATGGCACAGGATCACTGACAATAGTGCTGGGCATGGCACAGTGTCAGGCAGTGTTTCATAGGATGGCTATGAGCCAGACCCAGCGGCACCTAACAACAACCACCACCACAACAGTAATCCCATTGTGCGATAGCACACCAGAACTTTTTACACTTCTATACCTGTAACTTCTGCATCTTACGTATTTTGGACATGTTGTCAGGAGGGATCATTGGAAAAAGGCATCATGTTTGAGAGAGTGGCGGGTCAACAAAAGAAAGGAAGACCCTCAACTAGATGGATTGATACAGTGACTGCAACAGTGACATTAAAAAAATGATTGTGTGTATGACACAATGTTGGGAAGTGTTTTGTTCTGTTGTACAAAGCGTTGCTATGAGCCAGACCTGACTGGACCTAACAACTACAACTATAACTTAGTATTCTTTGATCACACTTTCCCTGTTCCTCCCTTCCCAGTTTTTTTTTTTTATTTGTACATTCCTATTTCTTTGGGTGATTTCTGAGCTTCTAGAAAGTATATAATGTATATTCTTCTCAAAAAAGTACTTAAAAGACCATTATTGTAAACTACATGGAAATAAAATAAACATTATGGAATGCCTACTGTGTTTCAGATATTACCAAGAGTCTGAATACATAAGGTCTTCCATAAATCTTACTAATTTGCATTTAATTGATGCTTACATTAATGACCTTCAAGAATATTTCTCTGTTTTGATGATCTACCCACCTCAGAGAGTTGTAGTTTATTCATTTTAGAAAGGTGGTGCTCAATAACAATCATTTTATAGGGAATTATTTACCATCATAAAACAATTTATTGGGTTTCCACTAGGTTATCCATATAACATTAGAATTTCCATTATCAGAGAACAGAAACTAAATTTGAGTTAGAATCAGCCTCTTTTTAACATATCAGTTTGTGCATGGAGTTCAGTGATAATAACAATGATTTCCAACTTAGGTAGAGAGAACAGCTATAAGTTTTTTAAAATACTGAAGATGTTTTTGCTTGTATTGGTAAATGGTAGGAAGGAGGAGGAAAGTTAGAGGAAAGTTAATTTCCCAGAAACATTTAATCTACTGAAGGATCATTTGGCTTTGCTGATTTCAAGATTGCATCATAACCATTCAAGAAGCAGTATGTCTAAATAAGTGGCCCAGATAGGGATCATGCTATATGGTTTTGGACAAGCCACTTAGATCACTTAAGTGTTCTAGGGGTCTTCCATAACAGTGGGTCACTAGTGAAGCTGGAGCACTCCTTGGGTAAAGTTTAGGTATTGGGAAAGCCACAAAGCATAAACAGAAGTGAACAAAAGGACTGGGAAAAAGCTGAAGTGTTGTGTAGGAGTATAAACCTCTTCCTATTCGGGAGAATCTTTAACCTACTGGAGGAGGAATTGATTGAGTTAAAAGTAATAATTTAGAAATCTCTTTATTCATTATCTTCTTTTTATAAAAGGATATACAATGTGTTCAAATTCATGCTTGGAAAAAAATAGAGAGACAGACAGGTGCAATGGTATGTCCTTACTGTCCCAGTTACTCAGCTACTCAGGAGGCTGATGCACGAGAATCCCTTGAGTTCAGAAGTTTGAACCAGTCATGTAACAAAGTGAGAGTATATCTCTAAAGGAAAGAGAGGCAGGGAGGGAAGAAGGGATGGGAGAGAAGACGGGGAGAGAGGAGAGTATGAAATATTTGTACATACGTAATGCAAAGTGAATTCAGTTCAATGTTATGTCTAGTCATATCTGAAGGAGACAAACACATAAAGGTAGAAAATATAGATTCAGATCAAGGAAGAGAGGAGGAAGGGTGGAGGGAATGAAGGAGGACTGGTTTGGGTTTGCTGCTTTCCAGACTCACTCCCCTCTCCCCTTTATGGCATCAGAATCTTCCCAGACACAAGATCCAGTATGTTGGGCAGCTTACAACCCCATTCTGAGTAGCCTTGTTCCTCAGAGAGTCCAGCTTTCAGGAAGGTAATTTCATCAGCTGGCTGGTGTCAGGAGGGCAATTCCTGAGAGCCTTCTAGCAGCAGTGCCTTCCTCCCTTTGAAGAGCATGAGACTGGGGCATTGATGTGGGGACTCTTGGGGGGACACATACCCTACTGCTCCACTCAGACATTTTTAGATGCTTCTCTGGGATGGACAAAATTTAATCATATGCCTTTTCTCTCTTCCTGAGAGTTAGTCCATTAAAAATATTAATTTTGGGGACTCATTTTGGGGACTGGGTATGTAGCTCAATGGTAGAGTACTTGTCCAGCATGCCCGAAGTCCTAGGTTCCATCCCCAGCACTTCAAGAGCAAAGCAAGTGAACAACAGTATTAATCACTTTGTATCATGGTTCTATGCTTAATAGTATCTTTCATTTATTGATAGTGTAGGATGTGTCTGAACCAGGACTCAATGCTTGATATGATATAATCTTCACAGTGATTCCATGAGGTAGATGCTATTATTGCAGTTTTCAGGATCAAGATACAGGACTAAAAGAGTTAAGTAACTTTGTACAAGATTACACAAGTAGTGAGAGGTGGAGCTGGAATTCATTATGCCATATCACACACACACACACACACACACACACACACACACACACACACACACACAGAGTAAGGGTGGGGTCATAACTTGAGCAAAGTGATGGAAGTGGTTAAAATAAAACCTTTGAGCATAGAGTAATTTGACCTAGGTGGTGTATTGGAAGGTTTTTAGATGTGGTCTGAATAATTCCTTCTCTGAAGTTAACCACAATAACAGTTCATTTTTGGTTTCCCTGCCAACTGCGACTCCCTGGTTACTTTCTTTTCCAGCAGTTGGAATTAAGTGACTGATCTAAGGTGACACAAGAGTTAAGAGTAGATTATAGTGTTAGAATTTACAGTCTGAAAAGTAAATGTTCTATTACTTGGTCTCTGAGGGGTCCCTCTTCTGTGTTTTTGGGGCACAGTATATGCTATTTTGCTTCATGAGATGACACAGGCTTTGGCATATGAAGGAAAAACCTGTCATTGGGTATCAATAAACACTAGATCATTTTAGAAAGTGGAATTGTTACCACAAAAGTGAAAGTGTGACTCAAATTTAGAGTTCTTTTCAGCTTTCTTTCAAGTTCTTATGGTAATTCTTTTTTTTTTTTTTTTTTTTTTTTTTTTTTTTTTTTTTTTTTTTTTTTTTTTTTTTTTTTTTTTTTTTTTTTTTTTTTTTTTTTTTTTTTTTTTTTTTTTTTTTTGGTAAATATATCTTTTCAATTGAAGAAGTTGGTCTACAGTTTTTGGAAATGGGAAGAGAAAGTAATTTTCAGCCAAAGGAAAAAAAATACTTTTCCCAATACATCCCCCAAGTGGGATGTTGTGGTAATAGGGGATGCCATTGTGCTAACTGAATACTTTCTTAGAAATGGAAGAGACAGACATTCCTTCTTTATTTGGCTGAACCCAAACCTTAGCAATAGATGGTGAGAAAGAGTAATGTAAGGCCATTTTGTAGTTGACATAACTAAACATGACAAGGTTCATGTATAGAAGTACAACTCCTGAAATGAGGCTGTTGCTGCAACATGCCTACCAATGACAACCTTAACATGCCTCGTGATGTGTCATACTTAGATATGCATATCTAGACTTCCATAGATATGAGGTAGTTTTAGAGGGAAAAATACAACATGGGGAAAGTCTGGTCAGTGGGTATGTGCTACATAAGTAGGAATCTCTCAACATGCTAGAATCCCTTGAAAAATTAAACTGTAGTGTAGTATAAATACCAGCAGATGTTTGTCAGAAGAACTCGGGGCAGAAATAGCAGGGATGATAGAAAAATAATATAATTTATCACTTTCATGTATCTGTTGCTCTCTAGGTCTGAAGCATAGCCAATATTTTGCCCTCTTTGATAGGTATGTAGAAAGAGATTGTTCTCCTAAGTTGTAAGTCACTGAGTCTTGCCTCAATTCTAGAAAAAGTAATAGAGGAATTCATGGAAGATGAGAGGTAATATTTTTAAAGAGCACCCAGCTCTCTTTGACTATCTGCAGAAGACTCTAGCTAGAGTCCCCACAGCAGATATGGTCCTTTCTACTTTCCTTACTTCCACTTTGGGAAATCAGAAACAAGTTGGAAGACAATGTGGGAATCACTAAAATGTTTGTTAAGATTTCATGAAAACTGTTCTAGAGCAAAAAGAAAAGGACAGTTAAGGAAATGGGATGGATGGGTAAAATTCCTCTCTGCTCTCAACATTAAGTCTAAGCTAATGAGTAGCAGTCAAAAGGCAGAAATAAATAACCAAGCTTTATGCAGGAGGAAATTAACCGGATGTTCTTGCATTTAATAGTAGAATAGTTGCAGTATGTTAATCACCTACCTGGAAGAACAGAACAACCCTCATGAAAAAACCAGCACATGATTTTACTGCTTAAGCAAAACTCAGTCCTTTTCTTGTCTCAAAAATAATCGCAAAATTTGGGCTAACAGAGACCTGTCACTTTGGGGCAATCTGTGAGAGAGTAATCATTGGTGCCCAGCCTATCAGATTTTGTTGAAATTCACTGTCAAGTTCAAAATTGCCTTTTCCCAGCAAGCAAAGAAGGCTGCTGAATCTGAGCCATCCATTCCTCTGGCATTTACTGCAAGCCTAGTGTATTTGCAGCCATAAGTGGCACACCGAGGAAGACAAAAAAGAAGTAGACAGGATCTCTGCCTTTGCTTAGGAGCATGCAATTTAGTTGGGGATACAAAACTGAAATGTTAGAACCAATAAAAGATTACAAAGCAATCTGTAAGTAAGTATGTAATAATATGGGCCAAATGACATAGCCAAATGCAGAGTGTATATGGAGGCAAGAGAATTGAGCAAAACACAGCAGTGTTGGATTAGTCAAGACAGATATATTGCCTAAAAGTTGTATATCCTCCACATTCCTTGCCATAACATTAAAGAGGAATAATGTGGAATAGGAAATTCATATATCTTCCTCCTTATCTGAAAAGTCAGTCTATCACAGATGGAAATTAAATTGATCCAACAATTTGCTCTCCACTAAGCCATGTTGGTTTCTACCTTGTAATTTATGCTTTTCCTGGTGTTTGCAAATCGATTGCTATTATGGGATGAAGACAAATCTGGGACCGGATCCAGTAGGTTGGGGGATTATTGCAGTGGATATGTGTACATGCATGTGAAATCCTGGGAAAGCGGGCTCTCATTTCCACATATTTTACTCTTTGAATAAAAACATATTTTCAGGTTTTTAAAAGCATCTTTAATAATACTCAGATTGCATTTGTTTAAGGGAAAGTATCTGCCTTATTTCATATTTTTACTTACTGGCCTGATATTTGCCTAACGTTCAAACCATCTTTGGTGGCTTTGTATACAGACCCTTTGTTTTAAAAAAGCCTTGCTCTATCCCAAGAATATTATAGACCAATACTTGTTTGTTCCTTTTGACGTAGACAGATGTGCGTGCGCGCGCGCGCGTGCACACACACACACACACACACACACACACACACACACACTCATCTAGTTTGATGAATAAAATAAAGCTATTGAAGGATTTAGTAACGTATATTTAAACACTCAACTTCATCTTTGTACCTTAAATTTTTTAAAAAGTCCTTCTGAGGATTGTGAAATTCTTTCAAAACAAATTAAAAAGAAAACATTTTCTGTGATTTCTTTACAGATTCTGGACAATCAGGAAGTCCAAGCCACAATGATCCTGCCAAGAATCCTCCAGGTAAATATGTGTTCCAGGACGTTTGCAATCTGACATTGTTGGAGAACAAAGGTACCACTGTATAGATAAACACCCCATAATTGGTCAGCTGCCTATTTTGTTCTGGCAGGCAGGTATGATTGGGACAAGATGTGATTGTGTTTAGGCCATTCACTGTGGCAAATACTTCTATATTGGCATCATCAGTATTTACCATATCAGTGATGTTTTAATTTTTTGTTGGTATTTCTTCAAAAGTGAATGTGCATGTATTTTAATTGTGTATCTTTTAGGTGCTAAAAGTTATTGCACCAATTTGAAAAGCCAAAAAACCTTTAAATCTTTCCTTTAAACTCATAAGAAGTAAAAATTGCCCTACTCCTAATTTAGTTGATCAATTCTAATTATTTTAAAAGGAGAGTGATAGAGATGGTTGGTTATATTTTCATCAAAGGACTTTTACAAGAATATTTATTCCATAATTTTTTATTGGATCCCCAGAATCAGGAAATAATGAAAGTATGACTTTTTCGTTAGTACAAGGTATTGCAAATACCCTCTTTTTTTTTTTTCAGAAGTTGTTCCAGATCTGAAAATAGGCTTTTACAACCGGCTGTCCATCCTTGTGGCTTTGTTGCTCCAAAACCTGGACATACAGCATTTTGTTTTTGATTTATGAGCAATATTTTTTTTCTTACAAGAAATAAGATAAAACTAGTACAAGGAAGGATTCCTAGTTTTTCATTATTATAACAATTTTAATTTTATCTGTGACTTTGGTAAAAATAGTATTCTACAAATAAACTGACAAAAACAAAAGTGAAATACAAAGACCCCAGAGCTACCACACCTGCCCTCTGCCTCTGCAAATAGTCTGGTCTCTCATTTCACTGAAAATAAGCCACAAAGTTTTATATAAAGTTGTAAATATGTTTCCTCAGGTAGGCTTAATTTCAGGCCCTTAATGTTTGATTTTCCACATTATAATGTGGGACTAAAGTAAAGCTGGGCTGGGATTTAGCTCAGTTGGTAGAGAGCTGCGCTGCAGTCTCTGAGGTCCCGAGTTCAATTCCCAGCACCCCAAAAATGGGAGAAGGACCTGGCAATCCACTCCCAAGTCAATCCCGAAACAGTCTGCCATTGAAAACCCTATGAGGGTCGCTATGAGTCGGATGCCGACTCGATGGCACCTAACAACAACAAAGTAAAGCTGAAATACTTGAAGAGTACCCAGATTGCACAAAAATATATTAGACTGGTATTCTTTTATGATGATATTAGAAAAATATAGGAAATAGATATCCAAGTACAAATATAAAATCCAAAATAATTTTATTTTTTTCCTGAGTTTTGCTTCTGTTTTATTCTTTATTTTTATCTTAGAAAACCTTTTTCTACATATGTTTATTATGTATTGTACAAAATCATACTATTTGATGAAAGGAGTATAAGCATCAAAGATAAAAGTCCTAATTAAATAATATTTTAAATGTGTATTAAGTTGATTTTATGGAAATAACTGAAATAATTCTACTCTTACCTATAGAAAAAAATAAAATAATAAATTTAACTGGGAATTACACTTAAAACTGTTCAGCTACATTTTTTATATTTTGTCTTAATTTGTATTTCAGTTATTTCCAAAAAACAGACTACTGAAAATAAATTTTTTCAGAAATAAGAAGTTGAGAAAATTTCATTAACTTAAAATGTCTATTAACTTTAAAAAATTTCTTCTTTCTACTTGACTAATATTTTCTCTGTGTAGCCAAAATTGAGTAATGTCCAAGTGCTTTTTAAAAACATCCTTGTTGTTGTTGTTGTTGTTGTTGTTGTTGTTGTTGTTGTTGTTAGGTGCCGTTGAGTCAAGTCCGACTCATAGCGACCCTATGTACAGCAGATCGAAACACTTGCCGATTCTGCGCCAGGCAAACAATCTTACTCATCTTAAAAAGAATCAGGGGGGAAAAACCTTTGGTAGAAAAAGAGTTGATAAGTATCATAAGTCAAATTAAACAGTGGATATATTCTTTGAAGTGGAGTGACAGTTTGATTGAAATTAATAAAATAATAAATGTTGAAATGCATTTCTGAACATATAGAGAACATATGTCCTCTACTTTAGCTGGATAAATAACCTGTGTATAATTATGTAATGACAGGGTTAGATTTTTCAGTATTTATCAAGAAGCTTGATTAAATTTTTCTTTTGCTACATACAATGTAGTATCTCTTAATTTTTCTTATTTCATCAAGCATTACAATTAAGGTAGAATATTTAATTTTTTTCCCTTTTGAAATTTCCATGGGAAAAACCAATTTGTGACCTGTATCATGAAACTTGGGAGAAGGACGTGGCAACCCACTCCCAAAGCAATCCCAAAACAGTCAGCCATTGAAAACCCTATGAGGGTCATTATGAGTCGGACTCAACTTGATGGCACTTAACAACAACAATCATGAAACTGAGTTTTTATAGGTAAATAATTTTCATGATTAGCTATAAGTTGTATATATACATATATACAATGTGCATGCAATATAGATATAAGTGTAGATATAGATAGTACATATATACTTATACATTATGCATTGATTAATAGTATTTGGAGCTAGAATGTAATAAAATACACATAATACCAAAATTAGATTGAATATAATTAGAATATTCTGTGATCATTCCAAAGCATTCCCTCATTTTAACATGCTTTATATATCATCATATTATGGACTTAACCATAGGAATTTTGATAAAGGTAAAAGCTTGTCCTTTAATACCATCAAATGCTCAGGACATTATGAAACTAGAATATTTTCTAATTTTAAATGCAAGAAAATAGAACTTATGAAGGTTCTTGTTTTGTAGTTAATTGGGATATAATATACTTACTACTAAAAGATGCTTTCATAAATGTAAGTATCTTTGACATTTTGGAGCATAATTTGTCTTTAGGATACTCTTTTCATTTCTCTTTTCTGGCCTTGGCTGAAATGTGCAGTCTCCAAATTTGAGATTTAGTGTCTCTAAAAGGCACGATCCATCCACGGAAAAATTCAATCTACTGCCACAAGCAATAAAACAATCAACTCACTTTGCTGCTTGTATTATTACCAAAGAAAAGCTAAACTTCTGAAAAAGATCAGTTTGATTACCCACACTTTCTTATTACTGGCAGTTTTCCACTGGGAGATGTACAACCCATGAAAATTGCTACCATCTACTTCTATGTTTATTTCCCAGCAGCTTGGGAAGAGATCACAAAAAAATCTAAACTTTTGGGAGATAGAGGCTCTTTGAAATCTGTTCCTGACTGTTGACATAAAGGTAAAATCCCATCCAGTCATCCTATATGCATGTCTCTATCTACCCATAAATTCCCTGATCTCTTGGCTTTTCGTCAACATCAGGCTTGCTTCACTTGGAGATTACTCCTTGTTGATTCAGAACTTCCAAAGGGTGAGCCCCAAAGGTCATCAAACTGTAGTATGGATATCTATAGATAAGCCTTTAGTTTTTAGCTTGAGTTTCACAATTGGAATGAAGATTTAAGTACAAGCAAACAGAAAGAATACATTTAGGGAAGAAGAATATGTGATATTTGTTATTTTAAAAACATTTAAGTAGTTTTTTTAAAATAAAAGCATTTAAATAGTCTTTGTAATATTTCCTTAAACTGTTTGTGACTTAATGTTTTCTTTTTATTCTTTGTTATATGATAGTGATGGGCACCATCATCTTTTCAGAGCTATGATGCTCTAAAAGTTGGATGACACCCAATGATATGGCATGGTTATTTTTGTCAAGAGCACTAGGCCGCTTCATTTTATTAATGATGCACATTTTCCTTGCTTATGATGGAGTTGGAAATTATGTATTTATATTTGGTTTATTTCATTATGAATATTAAGTTAAATTCTTCTAAGCAATGAAAGTGTAAGAATTGTCTCCCAACTAGAGTAAACAGCTACTGTGGACCAAACAAGGGCATATCATTAATTTGGGACTTGGATTCAGATCTAATTTTATTTCTAGTAATTCAAAATGCCATGGCTACTTTTAGGAAATACGTGACTGAATTGTGGTCTTTTGAAATTAGCTTTGACTTGCTTTATTATTTTGTGTCTCTACATTCTTTGGGCTGTGATATTTTAGATTTCCCAAGCTGAATCACTTGCTTAATGCTGGAATGGGTGGTATCCAAGGGTAACAAGGCAATCTAGAAGTCAGATTTTTGCCTCTAAGTCAGTTCCAAGCTGATGTCTCATTTTGGAGTTCAAGAAGACTATAGTTTTTACTTGAAGCTCACCCTTGGCTGGTAATATAATAAAGAAATGTTGAATCCTAGAGCATTTTTTGCAAATTTTCTGACATAAAATTTTTAAATATTTAAAGTTCCAGTAACCAGGCATTTCTTGTCTGAAATGACACGGATTTATTATTATACTTATCTTTTTGTAGGGTTTGTAAGTTGTGTGTGCTGCTTTTGGTGTTAGTATTTGCATGAAGCTTGATAACATTTCTGGAAACCATTAGAACCACATATTAGGTATACCTCAAATAAACCTTCTTCAATCCCTCCTCTGGAACAAGAACACAACTGAGTAAATAATTAAACAAATTAAACAAGATAGATCTACTTAGTGTAGCAATATATTTGTCTTAAGAAATTTTTTAATTCATAAAAATTCTGAAATAGGTCTCTCTGCAAACTTATTTTATCAATACTGAAATTGAAGCAGACAGAGGAATGTCATGAAGCTAATAAAAATGAACTAATAATTATTTAGAAAACTAGTTCAGCATCTATAATACCCACTGTCATCTGTTGGGATCACTAGGACTCATATTTGCCCAACTTCTCACTTTATTTTTTCAAATCTTAGAACTTGGAACAAACTTAATGCTTTCTTATGGTTGTCACAATAATAAAAGTTTGTTTTTACTATTTGCATGTGACGGCAGATACATTTGCATAGGCCCTCATAGAACATGTTTTATCTTAGAATATGGTGCTCAATGCCAAAGAAAAGACGACATTTACCCTTATTTTAAAAAATCATCTTCCATTCATTAATTAATAAGTTCATGTCTACTCCTGTCCTCATTCATTATATCTGTCAGAATTAAGTTTTTTAATGGGAAAAATATACTATTTAATTATACTGAAAAGTAGTTTTAAAATTTGGCACTAGACAATACGCAACAGATTATAAACAGGATTTCTGTTTGTAAAGGTTAGAATAGAAAGACCTGGAAAGAACTGGTTTAACAGATTAAGACTTGACATCATAGATAAAGTTTTTAAAGTGATTTAAGAATGAGATCTGTGACAGTCAAAAATCACAGAATTTATCTTTTAACAGTTTCTATTTCAGAAACATTTTTACTTCTTTATCTTATTTGTTTGTAGACATCACATTCAATAAAGTCCTTAAATGTTCAAATTTAGGATGGGATTCAGAATAAAGGAAAAGATGAGAGAAGTGTTTTGCTCACAAATTACTCCTAAAAAGCCAGAAGTGTCCATAGCCCTCAGCTACTTATTCTTACAGGCTGCATTCTCGGTACTTATATATAACCCACTCTTCAAAAGTTGCTTTACATAGCAGTTGGCACCATGCCCAGCCTTCACTCTAGAGCTAGTCTGATTACTTGTAATATTTAATTTGAAAGAAAAAGATAATTTAGACATATCCTATAAGGTCCTGAGAGAAAGATTTTGCCTATTTACTGAATGATCTACCCTATCAAGTAACAAATGATATTAATTGCCCATTAGCTGCTGAGAATTAAATATTATATTCCAGACGATGAGGGTGTGGATTGAGTCAGCTCTAAATTAGGAGCAGAGACAGCTATTTTCCCTTTTGAAGTTGGGACTACAAACCATCCCATGCCAAGAACCATAAACAACTCAGAAAGAGCTGGCCATAGGTAAAATTTTCACCTAGCGGATATTTATTGAACATATATTATGTGCATGGCACTAGGCTAGATTTGTAGAAAATTTTTAAAGTATATTATACATGAGCCTTCCTCTTCCCAAGCTTTTTAAAACAAATGCATACAATATTTTATACACACACACACACACACACACACACACACACACACACAATTAAATACTACTTCTGATCCTGTCAGATATCTCAGAAGCTAAGCAAGGTCAGGCCTGGTTAGTACTTGGATGAGGGACCATCTGGGAACACCAAGTACTCTAGGCTTGGGAGAAGGATCTGGGAACTCACTCCTCAAAAAACAATCAGCCATTAAAAACCCTATGAATAGCAGAGAAGCACTGACGTAGTGCACGGCATGGCACAGTGTGGTAGAGTGTTTCATCTGTGGTACATGGTGTCGCTATGAGTCAGATTTGACTCAACAGCACCTAACAACAGCAACAGTGCTACAACTCAAGTGTCATAGGAGTTCAAAGTTTTGACGTACTATTTGCAGCAGTTGTGTGAACCTTGGTGGGGGTGGAAAGAGCATGAATTCTAGAGTGACATTTTCCTGCTGAGTCAAGGCTCCATCTTTTACAGTGATTCTTACAAGGGCCATGAGAAGAATGAGCAAATTAACCAATATTTCTGAAACTCAGCACAATCCATTACATCCATGCCAGTTGTAAGGAGGAGATCAGAGAACATACCTGGCAAATTGCAGATGTTTGAGAAAAGTGAGGGGTTTTCATCTAACTTCTTCTCCAGCTGGGTTGATCAAGAAAGCTTCTTGTAGGAAGTATCATTTGATGTGGAACCAAATAGAAATGTGTTGTTTTTTTTTTTTTGTATTGAACTTTATAAAGACTTTAAAATGCATAGCAGAGTAGCAGGACAAGATATGATGTATAGAATAGGATAGAGTAAACTAGGCTAGAATGTTAGAGATTTTGGAAAGTAGGCAAAAGGGACAAAATGTTTTCATGTTCATGATAGGATAGAATTGTCATTTTTAGATAGTGGATTTTAGTTCAAGTGCTGTGGCACATGCCAGTAGTCCCTGTGAATTGGGAGGCTGAAGCAGGAGGATCACAGACTCAAGGTGAGAGACAGCCTGTGCTACTTAGGGAGACCCTATCTCAAAATCAAACAATAAAAATGGGGTTGGAGTGTGGGTGAGTGGTGGAGAGCTTGCCTAACATGCATAAGGCTCTGGGTTCAACCCCCATCACTTCCTGAGAAAAAACAATAATTTTGTTATTTGCCTTTTGGCATCAAAAGATAGGTGGAATGACTTTTTGTTACATAGTTTTTAAGTCATGAGAAAGAGTACAAATGTATCTTTGGAGGGTACTTTTTGCCTGGCAAGACTTTATCTGTTAGACCTTTGCATTAACATTGTATAAATATTTTTCCCACTTACCTTTCCATGGTGTTCCTGTACTCTGAAGCCACCAACTTTTCTGTCCCCTTTGAAACTTTTGTCGATTACATACTCTTCCCAACTCTTCCTCTTAGATCTCTCTTTTGCTCTTGACTCTTACCTAACAATTTAGTCTTATCCTCATTCAGATGAACTCCTTCAACCAATGTCTCATTTCTCTTCTTTTTCAAGGTTCGACTGAAATCCTGATTTCTCTAGCCCTTGGGCTTCTGTCTCCACTGAAATGATTCTCTTTGAATTCATGATTTTTATGGGCTATGTCTATTAATTCCTTCCCATTCTGCTCCAGCTCCATTTTCTTGACTATTTATTGCTTGAATTGATTATAATGTCTAAAACATGTCCCCTGGTTTTGAAAATAGTGCTCTTCCTAGTAGTCCAGGAATCAGTGTTTTCTTTTAGTTCTTATGGTGACTTCTTTCCTTTATGTGTTCTTAGTACTTGCTATGATTTTTGAAGTACATTCATTTTTTTTCCCCTGCAAATGTAAGCCATTGGAACAAATCTAGTGTTTCAGAGCTGTTTTTTCAATTACTTTTGGATATATTTCCCTAGATGTCACATGGATAACTCAAATTTAACGTTTCCAAAGTTAAGTTCATTTTCTTTTCTATCGGACAGAAGTTTTTTTTTTTTTCTTTTTTTCATTTGTTTGTTTGTTTTGTTTTTTCCCTATCTAGGAGCCACCAGAATCTACTCATACGCCCCTTGGTTAGAGTGGCTCACGATTTCTTCTTACAACTCTCTCACGTCACCTTCCACATATTCTACTTTTAAAAGATCTCTCAACTCCACCCACACCTCAGTTCCATTACCCTTATTTGAGCTGTAAACACTATTCTTGCCTGAAATTATATTGTTGTTGTTGTTGTTGTTAGGTGCCAACTCATAGCGACCCTCATAGGGTTTTCAATGGCTGACTGTTTCCGGATTGCCTTGGGAGTGGATCGCCAGGCCCTTCTCCCATTTTTGTGGTTCTGGGAATTGAACTCGGGACCTCAGAGACTGCAGCGCAGCACTCTACCAACTGAGCTAAATCCCAGCCCTGAAATTATGTAAAAACCTTTAATTGCCTCTTCTCTGCCCTTCCTTTCTTCCTTCTCTCCTTCCTTCCTTCCTCTCTTTCCCTCCCTCCCTCTTTCTCCTCTTTCTTTCTCTTTCTTTTTTCTCTTCTCTTCTCTTTTCTTTTTCTTTCTCTCCTCCCTCCCTCCCTTCCTTCCTTCCTTTCTTTTTCTTATCTTGTATATGATTATACTTCATAAAACACATAACTGACTTTCTTAAAAGTCCCTGATGGCTCACTACTTACAAAACTGTGTTCTGTGTCATAGCTTTAAATGCTGTTCAACACCTGGTGCTGGGGTCCCTTCTTTTTCCTTTACGTCACTTGATAAGCCTTGTTCTCTGCCCATACTACTATTATTCACACTACAAACCCTTGTTCATCTTTTGTACCAAACTGTGTCATGCATATTATTGGATTTCCCCAAGCAGGGATAGACATCCCCACTTCCATTATGTTTATTGCTTTGTATTGTAAAGCTTTGTTTAGACCTATTTCCTCCAATGGATAATTTTTAATGAGTAATTTACTACCATTATTCTTTTTATCTTGTTTTGCATGATATACTCTCAGAAACATTATTCAAGGAAACATCAGATGTACTTACATATATGTTGCTATATATACCTTCTTCACTTATAAAAAAGGTCAAAGAGGTTAAGAGTCTTGTATAAGGTCCCAATTAGTTATTGACAAATGTAAGTTAAAATTAATTTTTTCATAGGTCAAAAACTTAAGTCAGTATTGATTCTAATAAACAATTAGTATTTTTCCTTGTTCCCCTTCCCCCAACTGACAAATAATGCAATTTGTTATGATCCATCACCTCTTGATGAAATGAAAATATCTTGTCTGTACTCAGCTTACATGTTTAGTGCCCTCACTGCTTTGAAGAGAGCATTGTGTGGGATCTTTCAGCAGGACCAGGTCTAAGTCTCCTGGCAGAGCAGTGTAGGTGCTATACTTGAGTCCCTGGTGGTGGACACTCATGGCTGTACCTATTGGTAGAAAAGACAGTTGGCAAAAGGTGAGGAGATGATGGAAGTGACTCTTGAGTGACCAACAACTCAGTTGGGATGAGTGTGGGGAGTGGAGTTACCTGAGAGTTCCTAAGGAAGTGGGGTCAGATCCCTGCTGAAGAAGGCATCCTCCACTTCATTATCGCCATCACTAGAGCTCAGTAGCCCCCATCTTTCTTCTCCTGCATGTTTTCTCAACTATCCCATGCTCATTTGTACAGATCATTTGTACAGATCATTTGTACAGATCGAAGTAGAGACTTTGTAGTTGCTCACATGGTAATTTAAATAGACTAGAAAATACTGTCCTTTTACAGTGCTATGAGAGAAAGGACTAGTTCAAAGGGTAGAGTTAGTTATTCAAGCTATTGTTTTTCTTATAACATTTTCTTATGCATTTTAAGATCTTGTGGTATCTGAAACAATGACACAATATAACATAGAATCTGAAATGAAATTTTAACTTGTTGATGCAGGTACTTGGTTGGTACTGCACCTGGTTCCAGAAAACTCCCAAGAGGGCTTGCATGTAAATAAGTTATAATTTGTTAAATTTTGAAAGATATTGCTGTAATGTATTTTTCTTTCTCTGTTAAATGTCTGGATTTGCCATGGGGAGAGTCAGAATCTTCATGTGAAAACTCATAATTACCTCTAGGTGAAGTTTTGCCCAGTCCTACTTCTGGGCAGTATTTTTGTGATTGTTCTTTTAGCCAAATATCTCCTCATGTTCACTTTACTATAACCACCTGCATCTAAAATTTCCACTCAATTTAAATTCTTTTCTCCTCTGTATTTATAAGGTCGTCTTTTACAGCATATAGTTCAGAAATTAATAATGCAAATCATTTATTCCTCACACCAAGAATTGTTTTGTATCACAGATAGAGTGATCTGGCTCTAGGCTAGTTAAAATCACTGAAGTCTGCAGAAGTTAAGCTTTCTGGACTTCCTGTCTTGCACAAGGGTACCAAGCCCACCCCCACTTGCATATTAGAGTATCAAGCTTGGAAAAAGGAATCAATTCTATAATGTAAGCAGAATAAAATACTATGTAGATATATATCTACCTATGTGAGTTTTAGTCTTTTTCTGCCACTTAGGGTTGAAGAATATGATTTAAAGACATTAGATAAATCTCCTACTAAAGTCTCATTTTTTTCTTTCTTTTTCTATATCTATCATCTTCAATAACCGAATGAAATAATTTCAGTACTTTTATATGGTAATTTGGCTCTTGTTACCATTTGGCTTAATAATGTCATTGACCGTAGAAGAATTTAGCAGAGTTTTGTTTTCAAAATTATTGCAAGTCTCTTTGGGACGTTTGACTTGTGTATTACTCTTCAGCGATTTTGACTATCTTCATTTTTATTTTATAAAATAGAGCAAGGGCCAAACTCCCGGTTTTTGCTACAATATTTTAAATTCTTGGTCCCACTAGAAATATTCCTGTCTGCTACTTTATATTCTATATCTTGAGCATACCTGTGTCCCTACAGTATTCAGGCAGAAGACAGGAAAACTGTTTGTCTTCTCAAATTTCATCTTTTCATTAAAAAAAATCGAATCCACTTGTTGAAGACATGAAGTGAATAGTGACTTGATGAGTTATAAAATGCTATCTTCATTGTTTATTTTGTTTCATTTTTATTGTAGTGGGTTTCTAGTTTTTAATTTTGGTGTTTTGGACGGTTGTCACCTTCTGAATTGAACTATGTTCTAATCAGAACAGTATTTTATAAGTAAGGAATACAAGGTGATTACTTTTGGTGAAACATAGTAAAGTATTCTGCTATTTTGTGTTTGATATGTCCTTTCAACAATAGTCAATATCCAGGAACAACCAGCATGCATTTTGTCATCCTTCATATATTGATAAGGGAAGAAGAAAGAATGTGTGAGCTTTTGAGAGATAGCCTATAGAAAGAAGAGCAGAGGAATGAGTATGGGTACTCAGACCACTCATGAGGTGACTGATGACTAAAATGAAGAAGGTAAAATATTTTAAAAAGAAGATAATTGGTGCTGAGTCATAAGATATGATTATTTTTTTAAAAACATATTTATACTGTGTCCCCTTAATTAGCTCCCCTAAGTCTTTTTAACAATTTCCTGACTTCTGTAGATGACATTTTTGTCTTGGGTCTTAATCCCTGTGATGTATCCATTGCAGGTCTCTGGTGATCTCCACAATATGCAAATCTGGTGGTTTTATTTTCCTTCTTATATGCTTCCAAGGTCTCCACTCTAAGGCTTAGCCTAACTCCTTGTCATGGCATATAGTGTGACCCTTCATGATTTCATTCACGGTATACCTGGATCATGCATTTGGTCTTAATGTTTGACCACATGACTCTTATTATGTCTTTGCTTCAGTTGTTTCTGTCTAGAGTGCCTGAACACCCTTGCCACCTTCTCAGTGAAACATCTTCAGACTCTCTGCAGCACAGTTTTACAATAATAGTGCTTAATACATTATCTATCCCTATTGACAAGTCTGTTTCCCTTGCTGAATTCTGAAACCTTAGGGAGAGGATATATTCTTACTTTTATAAAACTTAAGAGACCTGCTCTGCACTCTCTGAGGTCCTGGGTTCGATCCCCAGCACCACAAAAATGGGAGAAGGACCTGGCAGCCCACTCCTGAAACAGCCATGGAAAACCCTAGGAGGGTGGCTATGGGTTGGACCCAATTCAGTGGTTCCTAATAACAACAACAATAACAGGGTGAGGATAGTATTCTTCCTTTTATAAACCTAACATCTAAGGCACCTGCCTGGAGATAATACTTAGCAATGTTCATAATTTATGAAGTGGAGGCTTAGACCAATCATAGACTAAATAAATAATCTCTTCATGTGGTACATGAGACATTCTGCACACTCAGGGCCCGACCTAGGCACCCCAGACAGGGATATGTGGGAGAGTATTATGAACTCCTAATCTTGTGTATGGGGCTCAGTTGGTAGAGCACTGCGCTGCAGTCTCTGAGGTCCCCAGTTCAATTCCCAGCACTGCAAAAATGGGAGAAGAACCTGGCAATCCACTCCCAAGGCAATCCCGAAACAGTCAGCCATTGAAAACCCTATGAGGGTCGCTATGAGTTGGATACCGACTCGATGGCGCCTAACAACAACAACAATCTTGTGTAGCATGGTGGCTTTTGTGGAGGGATATCTGAATGAGAATTATAGTACTCAAATAATTACTGATTCAGAATCCAGGCAGATGGATAGTTTCTCTTCTCTCAATCTGATGAATTGTAATGAAGTCCTATTTGTTGTTTTTGTGCTTTTGTTTACTAATTCATAAGGAGTGTACTGTAGTGTTTAAATAGAGTTTTCATGATCGTGAGTGAGCAACCTGGTAGGATACTTTGAAGAAGGTGCAAAAACTAGATGACTGATAGCAGTTCTTCAGAAATTTTCCTGATTACAATGCATGGTTCTGATTCAGTTGTGATTATTTTCATGTTATGGAAATGTTACCAATTTCTGAAATTTTGGAGGCTATTGTTGATAGATCATTTGCTGAACAGATGAAACTTTTTTTATCATATTGAGGTATAATTGTTTGCAATCAATGGCATAATACCTAGTGTACCATCAGATGAGTTTGGGCATAGGCATACACCTATGAAACCACTACCATAATCAAGATGACATTTCTACCAATCCCAAAGGTTTTTTTGGACTACCTTGGAACCCCTCCTTTTTTAACCCCAACCTTTAGATGACTTCTGATCTGCTTTCTATCACTATAAATTAAATTACTATAATTTTATATAAGTGATAACACACGACATCTATTCATTTTTGTTTGGCTTTTTCTTTTATTTTTTTGAAATTGGGAGTTGCACCTAGGGCCTTACATGTGCTAGGCAAATGCTTTGGCGTCTTTGTTGTTGTTGTTGATGTTGCTGTTGTTAGGTGCTGTCGAGTCAGTGTCCGACTCATAACAACCCTAAGCACAACAGAAGAAATGCTATCGTTAGTGTTTCTCTGCTATTCATAGAGTTTTCAATGGCAGATTTTTTTGGGAATGGGCTGCCAGGTCCTTCTCCCAATTGGCTTCTTTGTTGTTGTTGTTAGGTACCATCAAGTTGAGTCTGACTCAGCCACCCTGTGTACAGCAGATCAAAACACTCCCCGATTCTGTGCCAGGCACACCATCTTATTTATGTCTAAACTTATTGTTGCAGACACTGTGTCAATCCATCTGGTACAGGGTTTTCCTTTTTTCACTGACCTGCCACTATCCCAAACATGATGTCTTTCTCCAGGGATTGGTCTTTCCTGACTACATGTCCGAAATATGTAAGACACAGTCTGGCCATCCTTGCTTCCAAGGAGCATTCTGGTTGCACTTCTTCCAGGACAGATCTGTTGGTTCTTTTGACAGTTCATGGTATATTCAATAGACGTCTCCAGCACCATAATTCAAAAGCATCAGTTCTTTTCCTGTCTCTCTTATTCAGTGTCCAGCTTTCATAACCATATGATGGGACTGAAAATACCATGGCATGAGTCAGGCACACCTTCGTCTCCAATGTGATACCTTTACTTTTCAATACTCTAAAGAGATCTTTTGCCACAGCTTTTCCCAGAGCCATGCGTCTTTTGATTTCTTGACTGCTGCTTCCACAGGTGTTGATTATAGAGCCAAGCAAAGCAAAATCTTGGACAACCTCAATCTTTTCTCCATTTATTGTGAAGTTGCATACTGACCCAGTTGTAAAGATTTTTGTTTTGTTGGTGGTTAGTTGCAACACATAAAGAAGGGTGTGTTCTTTGATCTTCATCCATAAATGTTTTAAATCCTCTTTACTTTCAGCAAGCAGAGTTGTGTCATCTGCATAACGCAGGTCGTTAATGAGTCTTCCTCCAATCCTGATGCTGTGTTCTTCCTCATAAAGTCCAGCTTCTCGGATTATTTGCTCAGTATGTAAATTGAAGAGATATGGTTAAAGTATACAGCCCGACGCACACCTTTCTCGACTTTAAACCAGGCAGTGTTTCCTTCTTCGTTGTTGTTGTTAGGTGCCATGGAGTTGTGTCTGACTCATAGCGACCCTTATATAGGGTTTTCAATGGCTGATTATTTCAAGATTGCCTTGGGAGTGGATTGCCACATCTTGCTCCCATTTTTGTAGTACTGGGAATCAAACTCGGGACCTCAAGGACTGTAGAGCGGCACTCTACCAAATGAGCTAAATCCTAACCCTCCTTCTTCTTTAGTGCAGCATAATTACTTTGAATTTTATCCAGGTAATTGACATATATCAAGAGTTTATTCCTTTTTGTTGCTGAGTAATATTTCACTATATGGATATATTACATGGTGTGGGAAGTAGGAGTTGGTGTTCATTTTTTTCATACAGCTATTCAAATGATTCATCATTTGTTGAAAAGGCTTTTCATTCTCCATTGAATTGCTTAGCTACCTTTATCAGATATCATTAGCCATGTATGTATGTGTCTATTTCTGTTCCATCTCATTGATCTCTGTTTATCTTTTGCCAACACCATACTGTCTTCTTGGATAGTATAGTATGATAATGTCTTTCCATTAAGTTTTTTAGTAATTTTTTAGTTAGTATATAAATTAATGTGTTTCATTATGACATTTCCAAACATGAATATCATTGTACAGTGGTCATATTCACCCGCCCCCATTACCTTCTCATGTCCCTGCTTTTCCCTCCTGCTGGCCCCGGCAGAAAGTTTTTTAAAGCTTATTTTTGAAAATCCTTTATATTTTCCTATAAATTTTAGAAACAGAGAAACAGCTTATCAAATTCTTTTTGTAAAGTCCTGATACAATTTTAATTAAGAGCAATGAGACATAAAGTTAGATCTTTTTAGGTATCAAGCAAAATCAAAATTGGTAGCTATCAGATGTAAGGTCCACATTTTTGGCTTAACTTCCGATTCAGCTTCTTGCAACTTCATAATAAAAGTTTCCATGAAAATATATGAAATGTTAAAAAATGTTTCTAACCATGTTAAAACTGAGACCGAAAGATAACCTCCTGCTAGAATCTTGGAGGCTATCTCATAACCATATGACTGTTCTTTTAGACTGCATTAAAAAAAATCAGTGTTCAGAAATCTCCATCTTTTATCTCACAAAAGATAACAGTGTTCCTTGAGAAAGTACAGACAGATAGATTTGTTTCTACCGCACTATCATCTACTAGGTATAGAGATTTTCTATCAGTTTAAAAGTTTGTAAAGCCAGAGAACAACAAGATTATGAAATGGAAGATGGGAAGGGGTTGAGGAGTATAAGAAGACCTCCTGCAATGTGATCCCATTCCCTAATGTAAATTCTCCAAATATTCTCCACTCTAGGCTGTCTTATCCTCATTGATGGGTCCTTTTTAAACTTGATTCTGTTTTCTATTACAGTAGCCATTAGTTATGGAAGGTTAGTGTTTTCATGCACTATCAGTATAGAATCTTAACTGTTCAGGTAAAAAGGCAAAGAAGAGCCCACCTCTTATAGTAGAGTCTCAGTAAACACAGGGCAGTCCATTCTGGAGAATTGGTTAAGAGCTGTGCTTGTCAACTTTGACTAATACTATTACTAGTACTGGGCTAGGGTTTTGCTCAGTTGGTAGACTGCTGCTCTGTGCTCTCTGAGCCTCTAGGTTTGATCCTCAGCACTGCAAAAACAGGCAAAGGACACGGCAATCCACTCCCAAAGCAATCCTGAAACAATTAGGCATTGAAAACCCTATGAGGGTCATTATGAGTTGGACCCGATTTGGTGGCACCTAACAACAACATTACTAGTGCTACATCATGCCCATTATCAAGAAACATTTATTGAATTACAAGCACTTTAATGCACTTAATTATTTAATCTTAATTTCAGAACTGTGAGGTCAGTACTATTGGAGATTTAGAGAATTTTACTCAAAGTCATTAACAAAAAGGCAAATCTGGACTTTGAGGAGAGGTTGAGTTTATAATACTTAGCACAGAGTCTGGCATATAATAATGAATAAATGCTAGTTACTACTATTATCATTTTCATCTTCATCATCATTATTGTTAATAATTTTAATTTTTATCAAAGTTAGGTAATTTATACAAAGCTAGGAGACAGTAAGATTTTGGATCCAATTCTGCCAATTCTGGAGCCCTCACTCAGAACTTGTATTGTGTATTTTGCTTATGTATGCAAGAGAAAGCCATACACTTTTCTGAGGCCAAACCTTAAGTCTAGATAAGGAGAAAACAAAACAAAACAGAACAACTCACCACACTATTATGCCCTTGGTAAGAAAATAATGAAGAATAAGAGAAGGAGTTCATTATAAAGTTCCAGAAAACTGTGTCTTTGAAAATGAAGAACTAGAACAAAATTGCAGAGAAAACAATTTTCATATTCAGAAGAAAGGATGTATATGAACAATGAACAAAAAAAGAAGGGGAGGGGTATTTAATGTGTGTGGTGCCATGTGAGATGAGGAAATATAGTAAGAAAAGTAAAATTGCTTTCACACAACTAAAATTTGCGTTGGAAAAATGAGAAACAGAATTGATATTGTGGAAATCATCATTGATATAAAGAATAAACTCAAGATATTTGCTCTAAAAACAGAGAGAAAACCCAGAGAGGTTAAAATGACGAGGAAAAGGTTGCTGATAGACAATTAGAAAATTCAGTATTAATTTAAATGGTTTTGTAGAGAAACTAGAGCATTTAGGACTGAAACAGAATCAAAGGCAAGTGAAAAAAAATTTTTGAGTTAAAATAATTTAAAATATGCATATCAAAAGACTTATTCTAGCTAGCCCACAGTAATGAAGAGATACCTGTGACCAGACATATTCTGTTGAACTGTTTGTATTTCATAAATGAAGAAATCTTGTAATCATCTTAAGATGAAAAAGAAGTTACTTCTGTATTGTTTTTCAACATTAAATACTAGAAGACCAATAATTTTGTATGAAGAAACTTATTTTTGATTGAAGGAATTTTACCTCCAAAGGCAAAAGAAATATATTTTTCATTATTCATGGCCTCAAAAACTAGGGGCTGGGATGTAGCTCAGTTGATAGAGCACTGTGCTGCAGTCTCTGAGGTCCTGGGCTCGATTCCCAACACTGCAAAAATGGGAGAAGGACCTGGCAATCCACTCCCAAGGGAATCCTGAAATAGTCAGCCATTGAAAACCCTGTGAGGGTTGCTATGAGTCGGATACTGACTCGAGGCCACCTATCAACAACAATAACAACAAAAACTAGAGTCCCTCATTTTCTTTGTGATGATTTTATTTGAAAACCTATTCCATCTGATGAAGCGGTTACTCAAGATTAAAAAAAATAGGAACACAAGGTAGAAGTATAAATATATTCATACAGGTATAGATACATAGCTGAAAATAATGCCTCAGTAATTTCTATAAGATTAGGGACACAAATGCCAATGTAAATGTTGATCATTTATATATAGAATATAGTCACAATTATCTGAGTTGCAAATTCCATACTATATATTTTTTTAAACTTGTGGTAAAATACACATAAAATTTACATCCTTAACCATTTTTAAGTGTACGATTCAGTAGTGTTAAATCTATGTGCATTGTTATGCAACTGAGCTCCAGATCTTTTCACAGGGCAAAACTAAAACTCTATACTCAGCAAACAACTCCCCACCCCCACCTCTCCCCAGCTCCTTGCAACCACCATTCTATTTTATTCCTATCAGTCTAACTATTCTAGATAACTTATATAAGTGAAATCATGGTGCATTTGTTTTTTTGTGATCAGCTTATTTGCCAGAATACATTTTTAAGAACTGAATATAGAGGAGGCTTGGAGAAGTTGGGAAACTGGGAATGGCAGATTTGGCTGTCATTTTAGAAAAGTTTAATGTTAGATTTTGCTAAAATCTTTATTGTTTGTGTTTATCGCTATTTCTGCTTAGATTTGTTGTTAAGTAAAATGACTTTTTGTTGTCAAGTGCATTTTCTTTTTTTCTCTTTTAAAAAAATTTTTTTTGTGGTACTGGGGGCTGAACTCAACGCCTCACGCTTGCATGCTTTGCAAGTGCTATACCACTGAGCTGCACCCCCAGCCCATTTTTTTTTTTTTTTTTTTTTTTACTTTTTGAGACGGGGTCTTGCTAAATTACACAGACTGCCTCTGGTCTCAAACTTGCAATCCCCCTGCCTCTGCCTCCCGAGTCGCTGGGATTATAGGCGTGAGCCACTGCACCCAGCCCTCAAGTACATTTTCAGCATCTTGACATGGTCATTTGATTTATTTTTTCTCTATTACAAGGATAGATTTTCTGATAGTGAATTCTACTCATTCATGGTATAACCTTAATGATAACTATACATTATTCTTTTGAGAGCATTACTTTATTCAATTCGATGATATTTTATTTAGGGTCCTTGAATTTGCATTTGTATGTGTATTTGATTTTTTGTGTATTTATTGCTTGTTTTGTTTTAATGAAGGTTTACAAGATTAGGTATTCAAGTTTTGCTGGCCTCAGAAAAGCTCACAAGAGAGCTTTCTTAGATTGTCCTCATTTTCTAAGGCCTGAGATGGTATAAACAGCATTGGAACTTAAAGGATGGATAGAAAATAAAGTCCAGCTGTATACCCATCTGGATCTGGTTCTGTTTCCAAAGATGATTCTTTAATCACCTTTCTTTTCTGTTCTTGGGTTGTCAAATTTTAAAGTATACATGAATCACCTGCAGATTTTGTGAAGTTGCAGATTCTGATCTCTAGGGTGTGGGATGGAGCCTGTCCTTTTGAAGTTCTTATAATCTCCCATGATACTCCTGTGCTTGGAGTTTATTGTTAGCATAGTGGTTCCCAAACTTTGCTACACATTTGAATCACTTGGGGGAAGTTTAAAAAGTCCTCATGTCCAGGTCTTACCCTAAAGGAATTAAATCAGAGTAGGTTGGGTTGGAAGCCAAGTTTAAGTTCCTTTCAAAAATCCCAGGTGGTTTCAGTATTGAGCAAATTTTGGGAACCACTGCGCTAGGGTAATTGGTCTATTTCAGGTTTTTCACTTCTCTGCAATTTTGGTTACTTTTATTTTACCAAATAATTGCCCATGTAAGTTTTCAAAGCTGTGGTCAATAAGTTGTATGTGTTATCCTTTTACAATATTTTAAATGTATTTGCTTTTTATGGTTATGTCTTCTCTATTCTTGTACTTGTATATCTCTGCTTTCTGTTGTTTTCCTTAATCAGTCTTGTAAATAGTTTCTCTGTTTTGCTGGTGTTTTCAGAAAATATTTTTTTGCTTTTTTTTTATCATTTTAAATGTTTTTTTTTTTAACCTGTTAATTTCAGCTTTTATGTTTGATTTCTTTTTAAAATCTTTCTTGGATTTTTTTATTATTCTTTCTCTTATGGTAAATACTTCCTTTTGTCTTTTGTTTTTTCATTGCTTTCTAGATAGTTTGCAGTTTTTCTTTTGGCTTTCTATTTGGTTGTTTGTAATTTCCAGGTAGTTCAGAACATTTACTCACTTTTTATTGTTTACAGTTAATTTTATTTGCCAAAGATGAAACAAAATGGCAAAATTTTTCTACTTTTGAGGATTTGTTAAAATTATCTCCTTAATCAAGGATGTGATAAGTTTTTTAAAAGTTCATTTTAAAAAGAGATGTATTAAAAATTCTCATGATTTCTGATGCCAACTGATGGCCATATTTTTATTGAGCTTTTTGTATTTTAATAATTTTAGCTTTATGTAGTTCTTTCTAATACTGTTTTGTGTATGTGGGTTTATGATTTATCTTCTTTATTGTGTCTTCTGTCCATTCATGATGATTTTAATTTTTGTCATTATAATTCATCTTAATTCTCTCTTAACCAGTGCTAATTAACACTGGGTTGTTTTTTGTTTGTTTGTTTGAATTTGTCTGCCTTTCTCTTTGAATACTTTCATTTACCACTTTTCTTTCTCATTATCATTTTGTCTTACGTATATTTCCTAAAAATAGCTGGTTTTTATTTTGTTCAGTTGATCTAATAGTCTTTGGGAAAATTCAGCCCACATATATTTACTGTTATGGATGATAAACTTGATTTTATTCCTTCTGCTTTGCCTTATCTTTCTTAGTCTGGAAGCTCAGCTGAAACCTGTCCACTGTGGGTGGTGCTGCTGGTATCTGAAATACCAGTGGCATAGCTTTGAGCATCATAGCAACATGCAAGTGCCCATAGCATGAGAAGCTGAAAGACATGTGAGGGCTTCCAGACTAATAGACTAGGGAGAAGGAACTGGCAGCCCACTCCTGAAGCAGTTAACCATTGAAAACTCTATGAACAGCAGAGGAAACTATGAGAACTATATGAAACTCTATGCGTTTCTATGAGAACTCTATGAACTCTATGAACAGCAGAGAAGCACTGTGAAACATAGTGCCAGGAAATGAGCCTCCCCAGCTTGAAGGCATTCAAAAGACCACTGGAGAAGAGTTACCTCCTCAAAGTAGTCAACCTTAATGATAAGAATGGAGTAAAGGCCCTGGGAACTCCAGTTGCTGATATGGCATCACTCAACATGAGAAGAAACTGTGGCTGCAACAGTTAGCTCAAACATAAAATGACCATGTGCTTGGCACAGTGTCGGCTAGTGATTTGTTCTTTTATACCTATGGTTTCTATGACTTGGACCCAACTTGACGGCACCTAACAACAACCACAACAAATTTTGCTTTATATGTTTTACATATTTTTACATCTTGTTTCCTTATTTTTACTACCTTGATTACATTTCTATTCATTGTATTTTGGTTTTTTTTTCTCTGTTAATATGGAAGTTCTACATTCTCTGCCTCTGCTCTTAAAATGAAATATCTACCTCTTCACTATTATTTTAAAATAATATGCTATTTTTATATTGAGTCATAGGTACTGTCATTATCTTCTGTGTTTTAGGGAAGAGAAATGTGAGGGGTAGACAGTCTGCCTTAGCATGTCTTGGTAAGTAACAGAGCTGAGTCTTGGAAGCCTTGCTTCAGAGCTGCTTTTTAAATACTGTGCTCTGGTGAATTTTGAGGGAGGCAAACCTACCACATCCATAGATAAGTAAAAGGCATATATATAATTTCATTATATTACAAAAATAAAACTACCTCACTTAGTGAACTATAAATATCCTAATCATATTATAAATCTGAAAATATGAAGTTTTCTTTTGAGTATATATTATAAATTTAATTTCTGACTCCCAGGTCACTTCTGTCACCATCAGAGATTTGCATTTCATATTGAAGGGTAAACCTAATTCTAAATTAATAGTAGAATGTTAACTTTGACTCTAGATTGAGATTCAATTTCTGTGTAAAGAAAAATCATCATCTCTGTAATGATAGACATTTCTATTGACGTTGTTTGGTGCCCTATTTCATAATCACAGCTCCCAGCATTAACTATGGGCAGTTTAGATCAGTTGAAAATGTAAAGATAGAAGTATGTTTCATATGTAATTTTAAATCTTCAAAACTATCTTGACTGGAAAACAATAGTAGAGTAATATTCATGAAAGACTTGAAGTTGTCTAAGAATTCTTCTCTGAAATAGACTTGAGGAAGATGATTTTATCAGTGAGTTTTTTCCAAAGTTTCAAGAACTTTTCATAAAACTATGTTTTGTTCTGTTCTAGAGATTAAGAAATAATGGAATATCGTCCAAATTATTTTATGATGCATACATATAACCTAGGTATGAAAACTTGACAAATAAAACACAAAAATTCCTACAGAAGTTTTCCAAGTACTTTTGGAAAATTTGTAAGATACTGCAAACAAATTAATTCATCAAAAAATTAAAGGAACTATCTTTCATGGATGAACAAAGATTATTTAATCTAATAATCTACAAAATGTAACATCAATAAGTAATATAAGGTAAAATGGATAATTTTTTTCTAATGCCAGAAAGGCATTTAATAATAGCAAAAACCATTATTAGAAAAAACTTAGGCACTTTTGAGAAAACTGTTTTTTTTTTGTTTTGATTTTGTTTTTTGCGGTACTGGGGGTTGAACCCAGGGCCTTGTGCTTGCATGCTTTGCAAGTGCTGGATCACTGGGCTGCCACATCCAGCCCATTTTTTTACTTTATTTATTTTTTATTTTTTTTTTAATTTTTATTGAACATTTTTAATGTACACCTTAATGTGATTCATTCTGACATGCTTTTCATTGTGGCATTTACATATATGCATTTTGATGTACATTATTTCATTTTACTTTTTGAGACAGGGTCTCACTAAATTAGCAGGCTGCCTCTAGTCTTGAATTTGTGATCCTCCTGCCTCCACCTCCTGAGCCACTGGGATTACAGGTGTATGCCACTGTGCCCAGCTGAGAAAGCTGTATTTTTAAAATGATAAGAAAAAAGTTCATAAATTATCATTGCATGTGAATCTATAGAAGTAATCTCATTAATATTAGAATTAAAATATCCCTGCTAACATACTTCCTATTTTATGTATCTTTTAATGTTTGTTTTTTAATGTTGTGTGTTTTTTCAAATTTTTTATTTTTGAAAGTTCTTTGCAAAGAAATAATGGATACATATCTGAAAAAATCCAATTTTATCTTAATTAAGCAAATGAAAATTTTGACATTAATGTAACAACATCTTTCCTCTATCAACTGGCCACAGTGAAAGACAAATCCTTGCTAATATGTACTTCAGGGTGGTTGTTATTGTTGTTAGGTGCCATCGAGTTGGTATCCGACTCATAGTGATCCTCTGTAAAACAGGGGAAACACTATTGTCAGTGTTTTCTCTGCTGTTCATAGGGTTTTCAATGGCAGATTGATTTTTGGAAGGGGTTTGCCAGATCCTTCTCCCAAACCTACAGCGTCTGGTGTTCCCTGGAGGTCTCCCATCCAGGTACTAAACAGGCCCAACCCTGCTTAGCTTCTGAGATCTGACGGGATCCGGTGCCACAGGGCTACCGCTGCAGGCCAGGGTGGTAAGATGGGCATGTTTGTGTCCTGCCTTGAGGAGTATAACTCAGCAGAAGCATTCATGGAAAGTGACCTGACAGTTTTTACCAAGAGCTTTAAGGGAGTTTATGTCCTTTGACCCAGTAATCCTACTTCTGGGAACTCCAGCCTAAGGAAATCATGAGAATTGCTGACAGAAATTTGTGTATGAGGATGTTAATAGCAGTGCTGTTTATAGTATTTTTAAAAAATGGGAAATAACCTAAAATGCCAAACAATAAGAGAATGGTCAATAAATGGTCACATATATTATGCAATGGATAGTCATAAAAATCATGTTTTTGAAAAACTGTTTAGTCTAAAGGGAAATAGAAAAGTTAATAGAAAATTAGATTTATTTCAATTAATTTTATAAAAGTACATATTTACATCTAATGGCTATGAAAGAAAAAGTTCTAAATGCTGGAAGGAAATACTGGGGGGAAAAAAAAAAACATACCATAGCAGTATCAGATTGAGTTAAAGATGGGAAATTTCTGACTCTCTGGTCATTTAAATCTTACCATTAGTGATTTACATTTCATATCAAAGGACAAATTTAATTCTAAATTAATATATCCATGGCTATAGGTTGAAAGTTCAATCTCTGTACAGAGAATTGTTATCTGTGCAACACTTAATTTTTCTATTTCATAATCTGTTTCTAGCCTTAACCTTGGACAGGTCAGATCAATTAAGGAACTGAAGATAGAGCTGTGTTTCCTAACACTATTACCAGAAAATCATCAATAGGTTGCTTGTAGTGTCTGATGTTACAAGACTAACAAAGAACTAGTGTGAAATAATGTCATCTTCTCCCCTTGCACGCCTAAGCAGAAAGTTAAGCCATCTTCTGCACTCTGTTGAAAGAAGTGAAAAATTGGAATCAAGGGCTGGAAAAGCTTCTGAGTTGTTCTTTCTTCAAATGAACAATATAAGAAAACTAACATAGAGAAGCAAGCATGGAATAAAGTGGAGTGCAAGGGATGCCGTGGGCTTCAAAGGTGCTATTACCAAGTTTTCTACCCAAATTAAGAATTCTTATATCCAGTGGTGGTATTTAGAGCCACTGGGAAAATTCTTACCTTTGTAGAGAGAAGTTTCCTCATCTGAAAAATGGTAATAATACTACCAAGTCTCAGAATAATTGTGAGCATTAAGTGAATTCATGGCTGTGAAGGTTTTAGTGCAAGAACTGGGAATATTTTGGCTATTACTACCTTGGCAGTTTCACATTCTTTCTTAGGACTTTTCTTAATGAATGACAAATCTGGTTATTGAGCCAAAAAGCAGCTCCT
Source organism: Pedetes capensis (assembly GCA_007922755.1). Classification (NCBI taxonomy): domain Eukaryota; kingdom Metazoa; phylum Chordata; class Mammalia; order Rodentia; family Pedetidae; genus Pedetes; species Pedetes capensis. The sequence goes on from VMDO01000164.1 coordinate 371,605, forward strand.
GAAACTATGCAGAATAAGTCTAATCCACCATCTACATTATCATTCCTTCAAATACTTGAAGACAGCTTTCATGAATTTAATAACTGCTTTCCCTGTGGCTTTTTTTTTTTTAATTTCAAGAATGGAACACAGTAGACCATTAAAATGAGTGTTATCAGTCTTTCTTTGGATTTTCTATGTAAATGTTGTTTAACATTCAAATGGTGCTGATTATAATTTGAGATATTAACAGTTAGATATGCCATTGTGTCCTGTGTTATTGTTTGTAAAAGAGGTTAAACATTATATTAACTTCTGAGTAGTGATTTACTGTTGCTTTTGTTAGAGAAAAATAATAAAAGAAGTAAAATAATATAATTTGATATTGCCTTTGAGACTTTTCAGTTTGTGGAGCTCTTTATTTCCTACTCAATTTTATTTTTTTAAAAAGCATACATGTAGTGTAAATACAGCATCTTGCACAAATGCAGAGTTGTTCTTTTCTTCCTAGTGTAAGCTGTCAAGTAATATTGCTCTGTAACCATTAAGCAGCTGTTCTGCCTCAAAGATATGCATGTTTCCTTTGGTAGATGAAGGGAATTTATTATATGAATATCTCCAGATTGCTTTAAGATCTTTGGCCTTTGTATCAGCTATTGAGACTTACAGTGGTCTATGTAACATGTGAAAACTATGTCTCTGAAAGCCTCCAGTGGCCTGGAGGTTACAGAAGGTTTTATGTTGGCAGCAGTTCCCTTTTTGCTCAGTCTCAGCCTCTATACTATGGCAAGGCTCTTCACTCATTGCAAGATCCTCAAGAGTTATTTTGCCAGAGTCCTCAAGTATTGTCTCCTGTGTGCTTGAGCAAGTACTACTAACGGTCCAAGTATGATGTTATCCAAATTTCTTTTTTTATTCTACTCTGTCTTGGGTTATATTTGTTTATTACGATGATGTTGGTGTGTGCAAAGGTGCGTGAAGGTGCCCCCGCAGAACCCTTGCCTGATTCCTACCCACCTACCACCCATTTTGGGTCATTATCAGTAGGTGTTTGTTGCTGGTGCTTGGGAATGCTCCCTTCACTCAAGTCTTTCAATGTTCCCTGCAGAAGTGAAGCCCAGTGAGACCTGGGAGGTTGCATTTTATCCATTGGGTTCCAGCATACTTCCAATCCTTTTCATAATTTCAGTAGAATAACCTTTTCAATTTTCCTTATAGATTTCAGTGTCTTAGAACTGGTGGAGTTGTGGTTGGGGAGTGGAGAAACAATCTCTGTTACATTCTGAATTGCCTTGTTTTTCTGTGAGATAGTCACTGTTTTTTGTTTGTTTGACTGTCTTGCTGTCTTTCTGTGTGGAGTTAGCCTTAAGGTGGCTCATTTCTCCCTCATGTTTTGGAGTCTAATGGGCCCACATACCACTCTATCTCAATGGGTATGATTTAGAGGCAGATGGATGCCTGCCTACACATTGCTGTGATAACGAGATGAACTTTCTGCATATTGAAATGTTATGTATTATATGTGATATAATTCATATATATATATATATTGAAAATGTTCAACAATCATTCTCTCATTCCTCAATTTTTATAAGTATTTTTATGCTACTACCTTTTTCTGGGCTGGGATTTAGCTCAGTTGGTAGAGCACTGCACTGCAGTCTCTGAGGCCCCGAGTTCAATTCCCAGCACCGCAAAAATGGGAGAATGACCTGGCAATCCACTTCCAAGGCAATCTAATCCCAAAACATTGAAAACCCTATGAGGGTCGCTATGAGTCAGATACCGACTCGATGGCACCTAACAACAACAACAACAACTTTTTTCTAGTTCTTTTGTTATTATTCTGTACTACATGCCGGAAGTTACACATTAGTATAGAATAACAAGAAAAAGGGGAATATAATCTGACCCTAATCATTACTCTTTCTCATTCTACCAAAAAACCTAAACAAACTCTCAGCAAATGGGTTTTAGGGAATGACAAGGGTCAGTATAATTATCCATCAATCTTAAACCATCCATTGCTACATTGTGATAAAATTATTAGGTTAATTTATGTCTTTGTTTTAAAAAGTTGAACTTTAAAATTTTGTTCTGTGTTAATTTAGTAGTTACTCTACATATAAGCAATGAGCTAGTTATTGAGGGAGACACAGAGAAGAACAAAACCCAGTAACTCCCCTAAATAAAGGAGCTGATAATCCAGTGAGGAATTCAAGACTTGAAAACAGATGTCTTGGAAAATCTGAATGTGTAAGTGTAAAAGAAGTATAATTAGGTGTAATCTGAGTATAGAGGAAGATTATTTCTGGCTGGGCCTTGGGGGTGGTCAGAGAAAAGAAAAAGGTAGAGGGTGGTGGTAGAGAAAGAAGAAGGTAGAGGGTGGTGGTAGAGAAAGAGGAAGGTAGAGGTGGAATGGGTAGTGGTTGAGCTGGGTATTGAAGGATGAGTATAGAATGTAGGGAAAGAGTATCTTCTGACCAGAGTGAGCTGTAGAAAAAACATGAGGGCAAGCAATTACAGAGTGCAAAAACATGAGCTGTAGAACTAATAAAGTTTTTCTGTTTACTATAATTACCAAGTTTACTGTTTATGAAATGAAGTATAATAAGCTATTCTTTGTTGTTGTTAGGTGCCCTTGAGTTGATGTCTGACTCATAGCGACCCTACATACAACAGGCCAAACACTATTGTTAGTGCTTCTCTGCTATTCATAGGGTTTTCAATGGCTGATTGTTTTTTGGGAGTGGGTTGCTGAGTCCTTTTCCCAAGCCTACAGTACTTGATGTTCCCAGGCAGTCTCCTGTCCAAGGACTAACCAGGCCCAATGCTGCTTAGCTTCCAAGATCTGACGGGAAACCCATAAAAACAACAAAAGTCTTTGTATAAAATGATAACTTATAGTGATCTAGAAAATTCAAACATCTTTGTTTCCAACCAGGCAAAAGGAATCAGTTGCCCATTTTTGTATTCATGACTTTTAGCAGCTTGTCCAGGGCTAATTTTATAGAAGTTACTCAATAATCACTGAAATGAATTCAACCTGGTGAAAAATTAATTGCTCAAGAAGTTTCTTAAAATAGAAGTGCATCAAATAGGGACATTTTGTTATTCTCTTCAAATGTATTTTTTTCAGAATAGTGACTTAATATGATATGTAAGCTGTATCACCAACTGAGACCTTATGATTCCTTTCTACTCCTTCATTTTGGTTAATAAAGAGGGTGGGTAGGTATGAAACTGTTTAGACAAGCATGACTCCTCAGTTCACAGCAGTGAAGTCTATATACCAATGAAATGATTTTCTGTTTTTCCTGTTATGTGTGGTTAAAAAGCAATGTGATGGCTTTTGTTCTGATAAAATTTCTAAATAAAGATTTACAACTAATTTGAGGCTGTTTGGAGTTTGGTGCACATAATTCAGAATATGCTAATTGATAACTGCTGGCAAATCTTAATTTATTGGTCACATTTAACTAGTGCTTACTGTGTAGGTTATATTTTTATCTTACATAGTATTCATAACAACCCTATAAGGTAGGTGATTTTATTGTCTGTAATTTGTTCTATGAACACCAGAGAAGCACTGACAATAGTGTTTCGCCTATTATACATAGGGTCGCTGAGTCGAATACCGACTTGACGGCATCTAACAACAACAACAATTTGTAGACGAGGAATCTGAGGTTCAGTAAGGTCCAGTAACATGGCCAGGATTTTGTAAGTGGTAAACTATGGTTGGCATCAAATCCCAGTTCTTTGACTTGACTTAGCAACATGAGTTCCATGTTGCTAAGCTACCAATGTCTCATTTCTCTGTACTGGATCTAATCCCGTCTTCAGCCCTAAAGCTTTATGGAAAAATACAATCAAATTGCCAGTTCTTGGAGTCTAGAGAGTTTTCTCACTTAGAATTATTTCAATTCTAAGGATTTCCAGACTCTTCTTACTCTCTTCCTGGAGCAGCAGAGTAAGCCATCCTTCCAAGTTACTCTTGCACTCTTCACCCTTGTTGTACTCCCTTGACATGAATGAGAATTAAGGAGACAGTATTGCTGTTTTGTGAGAGTCCTCAGCTCTAGTTCTGAATGTAGCCTGACCTACTGCCTAACAAGCTTGACCTTTTTCAGGCTCCTGAACTGTGGACCTTCTCTCTAGGCATCACATAAGGGTCTTGTGGTATTCCTGGAGGCCTAGATTCACTGTTGATTGCTGAAGAAAGCATCCAGTTCTTGAAACAAAGGAAGTGCAAGGAGTCATAGCATTGGAATTGTGCAAGATATATTAAGGGCACACAGATATAAACTGATGCAAAGAAGTATTTGCTGTGCGTACAGGTTCTGCTTTTGTGTTACTAGTGACCCTGGAACAAGGGTGAGAGTGCTGGTAATAACAGCCTACTTTTCTTTAATCAGGGAAGGATTTGTGAAAGAAAAGTCATTTCAAGAGATCTTTGAAGTATTTCCAACAAGGTGCTAATTGTGGTTGTGGTTTTCCTTTTTCTTTCTCTCTTTCCTCTTTTTTTTTTTCTTTTTTTTAATGGGTAGTCTTTAGATTACCAACTGCTACTAAGTCAAATGCATTCAATGAGTGCCCCACACCTTCATTCTCTATGCATGGGCCAGGGCAAATAAAACTATATTTCTTTGTATTTAGAAAGTTAAGAAGGAAAATTTCTTAAGAGGTTATTTAGTATCTATACCGCTTAGTTTTGTTTAAATAGGCTCAGTTTCTGAATAGAAGAGTTTGATTTTATTTGTCCTTTTTATAAGTATTCTTGGTTTTTGTTCTAATCCTTGGTCTAAGAGTGAACAAATTCTAATGTTTAATCAGTTATTTTACTTCCTGGTTATGTTGACCTTTTCCCTTGGTGTTTGTTTTCAGGATACCTTGAGGACAGTTTTGTAAAATCGGGAGTCTTCAACGTATCAGAACTTGTGAGGGTATCCAGAAGTAAGTAAATTGTTTTCTTATTATTTAAGTACACAGTATATGTAAAATATTTACATTTCCAATCTTAAATAGAGGTGAAAAGTGGCTACAGATTAGGAGAATTTGAACTTTAAACTCTTAAAATTTTTGGTGACATCATAGGTGAACATAGGATATCTGATTTTCCAAAATATTTGCATTCCAATCATAAAAACTTTTTGTTGTATAACACAAATTTGAGGTGGTTCTTATTGCCATGATATTGATATTCATTTAATTCAGGTCTCTCTTTGACCATAGATGGGCATTTATATCAAAGGAAGTGTGATTAATTAAATGTACTCTGTGTTGTTATGATAACCCACATAAGTTTCCTGTAGATAAGTGCTTTTTCATTTAACTAACATTTTGTTGGGGGGTTGGAGATGTACAGGATATACACAATAACATGCAGAGTATAAAGGGATGCAGAAATTAACTTTGCAGATTGCAGTTGGATATAGATAGAAAGCATTGTTAGCCAAAACAATGCCCAATTGTTTTAACTGGCCACCTTACCTGAGATACCATTCTTGTCAGACTGGATCAGATTTTTCTAACGTAAGCTCACCTGGCTGGCTACTTAAGCAAGGGGGAAGTTTCCTTGATTAATTCTTTTATATTTTACTAGTGTGTGCAAATAGACCCAAGATGCTGATCTTAACGCACTGAACATATTATAAGGAGATGAGTGCTTTCTTCTTGCTCCCTTTTCTGATTTACGTTATTCATATAACTGTGATTGGTGTGTTTTTACCAGACGTTTTGATATAAAGTGTCACAATTTGGAATGACTATCCAAAAAGAACAAAGAGAGAGAGAGAGCTAGTAAGGGTAAGACTATGTTGTGCTTTTGAGTCGTGTTCAGGGAAGTATTCTCAGTGCTAGTGGGTGACTATGTCTTTTGAACTGAAGTTTCTCAAATAACTCATATTTCTCAAGTGACTAGAATAAACAGCATGTTTGTCAGAGAATGATATTAATGAACATTCAAAAGCTTAGGTAACTTATTTTCTTTTGGCATAATTCTGGAGTAGATAAATATATGACCAAAAGACTACTGTCATTGGTACATTTATTTGGGAGCAACATAAGAGACCGCCTGCAGCGGTAGCCCTGTGGCATCCGATCCCGTCAGATCTCGGAAGCTAAGCAGGGTCGGGCCTGGTTAGTACCTGGATGGGAGACCGCCTGGGAACACCAGAAGCTGTAGGCTTGGGAGAAGGACCTGGCAACCCCCTCCCAAAAATCATTCTGCCATTGAAAACCCTATGAACAGCAGAGAAGCACTAACAATAGTGTTTCCCGTTGTACAGAGGGTCGATATGAGTCGGATACCGACTCGACGGCACCTAACAACAACAACAACATAAGAGATGAAAAATCAAATATCTGCATCCCAGTAACTCTATGATATGTATTTGCTGGGCAAGAGGAAGCAATGGTCTACTGCATTGTCTAAAGCAGTAAGCCTTGTTTGTTTTTCCAGATCATTATGGGATATACAAAGGCCTCTAATATTTGAAAGTTTAAATCAGGGATGCCCAACCTTTTGTCTGCATTGATTAAAGAGGAATTGCCTAGGGCTGCACATAAAGTATATAATATAGTTAGTGCATATATATAATAAGGGGTGATTACCAAGAAAATAAATACTAAAAACCACAGGATATTAAAGGATTTTGTGGAGCTGGACATGCCTGTTTTAAATTTTAATTTGGGAAGGAATGTGCCTCGCTATTCACTACCACTTTCTAGTAACATGTAAGCAAAAGAGTGTTTGAAGTTGTATATGTGTGCTTTTGTACTTTTATCAGAAAGGCTATACTGCTAAAGTTAATAGGCATGTGAACTTATTTGCTTAAATTTATACTTCTGTAAGCTCCATGATGTATTTTCATCCTTTTTATTGAAAGGGCAGTCAAGTAGTTTGTCAAAAAATATTTACTTAATACATCATTGTAGGTAACATTACGCTAAGTGCTGTCAAAGGACAACCACTTTGGAACCTTCAGAAGCTCAGAATGATATTTTGAAAAATCAGAATTTCAAACATTAAAAAAATAGACTAAAATACTTTCCTATAACAGTTCAGAAGCAGGGTAAATTTAACATACTTCTTCATCCATTCATTCTTAATTCATACTGTCATTTCTTAGAGATTTTTAGGTTATTCATTATAGCAAACATCACTGATCTGTAATTAGTACATTAATTATCCATATTCATTTCTTAGTTAATTTATTCAGCAAACATTTATTTTTCTTCCACATGTAGTAGGTGTTTCTGAGATACTTGAAAAGTTATATTCTCCTAGGTATTTTAATATATTCTCATTATAATCTTGTTTACACAATTGAACTTTATTGTTTATGAAATAAGGGTTTGCTAAGTCAACATAAACTTCAGTAAAATTCTTGTGCTGTATATTACAAATTTTGGCTTCTTGAGAGTTCATGGTGTGTTAATGGTTCTGTCCTCTAGGGTTTTACTATCATATGACCCACTAATGTGTATGTTGACTTTAGCTAATGAAGCTATTCAGTTTTAGGATAGTGATCTCTGTTGAATGATATTATCTCCATCTTAAAAGTTGATTTAGGATCTGCCTTTGGAGTGAGGAGAACAATAAGAGAGATTAAGGGTTGGCCTCTAACCCTTAGAATCTGAGGTTCTTTGGTGCATCCCTCTAAGAGGGTATTGGCAACCTCTTAAACATGATTTGCAGCTTTGAGCTTTCTTGGAGCTCTCTGGGAGATGTGCTAACACTGATCTCTCCATCTGCTGTGAGTTCTTCCAGAGGCTTTTAAACAGGAAGATATGATGGGAGACTTGCTGTTCTCAAATACTCTCCTTGTCACTAAATAAATTGTGTATGGTGTTTTAGTATTTTGACCATGTTTATTATTATCTGCTTTTCTGTTTGTAATTTCCCATTAATTGTCAGAGGGCATACTAAGTTTTTACAGTATCTAAGTACAAAAATTATTTTATTACTGTTTTGATACTCTGGAATAATTCTTCTATAATAAAAATTTTAAATTTTCTTCTGAAGATTTTTAGATCATTTTACTATAAATTTTACCCAGAATGTGTATGGCTACACAAACTGTGCTGACTTCTGAGTCATAAATATCCAGTAGAAATTATAAAGCTTTGCCTAAATATTATATAATCTTAATAAATTTACAAATAATTTCTAAAAGATACAACCTACAAGCTTTTTGTTAATTACATAGTTCTCTGTGTGCTGTAGGAAGCCAGACAGATAGTTCACATTCTCTAAGCCACTCAAATACCTGCTTCTAACATACCCTGTTTCCAATGTCACATAGAACATGGTTCTAATAATAAATTTTAAAGCATGTGGTTACTGTGGGATTTCTTACCTCACATTTTTTTAACCTCTGGTGTACCTCAAGCCACAATAAACATAGCTATTATCTTAGCTGTCCAAATAATTCAAGTTACTACACACAGTTTACACATTGCATACAAATATTTTCTATGTAAAAGGAGATGAAAGTATACTGTATACGATGGACAATTTAGCAGAAGGCATCTGTTCTGCAAAGTTGGAGCTGAGATTCATCAAGTATACATTATTTATTTAATTTTTAGTAGAGAAACAAGGATGTTCTTCATATATTTCTTGATTATGTCTGCAATAAAGCATGTGCTGCCTAAACATACTTTCTTAAAAATATTTTAAATTACTCTTATCCTGCTTAATATTAAAATACAAGTTAATTGATAATACATTTAGAATGTTTATTAAAAATTCAGGATAAGAAAAATTTATTGAATATTTGTGGTCCTTTTGGAATTTTGTATTCAACTGGAGACAGTTAGGAGAAAAGGGATAACTCAGTAGATCAGGTATGCTTAGACTGAATTTCAAGGGCTTTAGAATTTTGTTGCCAAGCCCCAGAATACTCTGGGTACTCTCAGCAGAGCTTCTGAAGCCCTAAATGTGAAGAAATACACGCACTATCCTTTGACATCGTAATCTCCATGTTGTTTCTCTGTCCTTGACTTTGTTTCTACCGTAACTTCTTTTTAGAGTAATCTTCCTTCAATACCTTGTCCATTCTCCAAAGTCCAGAGCCAGATATGGCTTGTCCACAGACTTTTTGGACCATTCAAACCTGTATTGGATTGGTTTTCCCTGGAAACCCGACAGTTTTGGGGTAGTTTCATTGTAAATTATATTGTCCTGGTATTTATATGTTTTGCACAAGTGTTTTGTTTACTCATCTTGATGTACAGCCTGTTTATTGAGGGCAGGGGTATCTGAGACTAATTTGCATCCATTGCAGTACCTGCCAGTATTGGACACAATCCATAGCTTTTGAATGAACAGACTTTCAGCAAACAGGTTTACTTCTATCTCCTTATCTACTTTTGGCATATTTTTTAACTTTTCCATTTTTACCAACTCCTTCACTCTGCCAGGAAAGAAATTTGGGGGAGGGGGGGGAAACAAAGGAGAATGGGAACTCACAGTTGTTTAGGGCCTCTTATGCACTGGATATGATACTAGGCTTTTAACTCCTCACCTCATTTCATCCTCAAAGTAATCATATTTAGTAGACTATTGTTATTCCTATTTCATAGTTTAGGAAACTGATGTACACAGATTATAAGTGGCAGAGGGGATTTGAACTAAAAGACTATTTATCTCCCAAGACTCTGTTGTTTGTAACACAGCCTGCTGCCTCCCAGATTTAGTCAAAATGCCTAAAAATAAATTGTAAAAATTTGAACAGATGTGATCCATTGTACAGAAAACAGTACTGCTATATAAAAATCTTAGTTCATAATGTATTGGCAAATTAAAAAAAGATTTCTTGGTTTATAAACTATCTTAAAATATTAAACTCCTTGAGTATATTGTAAATGATTTATAAAGTAATAGTATAAACATTTTTAAAATAAAGCATACATACTGAGTAGTCCCACTGAGCATTCATATATGAAACTGAATATGTATTTGGAAAAATGTTGGGCTTTTATTTCATATTTATGGATTTCACTTATATACTTGTCCTAATAAAAGAATTGCTAATGTCAAATAATTATAAATACCTTTTTTTTTTTTTTGGTGGTACTGGGGGTTGAACCCAGGGCCTTGCACTTGCATGCTCTGCAAGTGCTGGATCACGGAGCTGCACCCACAGACCATTTTTTTTTTTACTTTTTGAGACAGGGACTCACTAAGTTACGCAGACTGCCTCGAATGGTCTCAAACTTGCCATCCTCCTGCCTTTGCCTCCCAAGGCGCTGGGATTATAGGCGTGCACCACCACGCTCGGCCTTTTGTTTGTTTTTTGAGACAAAGTGTTGCTACCTAGCCCAGGTTGGCTTAGAATTTGCTATGTATCCCCTGCTGGCCTTGAACTCTTGTTCTTCTTGTTTCAACCTCCTGAATACTGTGATTATAGGTGTGTGCCACCATGCCCAGATAAATATGATTTCTAATTTATTCTAGTGTTAATGTTAGTTGTTGTCATAGAATTGTTATCTTAAGTATTTATTGGTAAAACTGTTCTGTATTTATTTAACAATGATTTAGTAGTAGGAATCATACATTCTGTTTCCTCTGAAGCATCTATAAACCAGTGAAGTGACAGATGTAGTAACAAATAATATAGAGTCAGTGAAGAAGGTTGGGGAGTGGGGTTGGGGGAAGTGATAACCAATGATAATGTTTTGAGAGCCTCAAATGCTCAAGCTTGCTATGAGGAGGGAGTTTTCAAGACAGACCTCAGAGTACAGTGGCTATTAGAGCCTTGAGATGAAGAGAGTTCTTGACCAGAGGTATATAGAAAACATTAAATTTACATCTAAATAGAGATGTGTTGAATGTCAATCCCAATATTTCCTTTTGTTTTATTCCTCAGCACCCATAACCCAGGGAACTGGAGTCAACTTCCCAATTGGAGAAATCCCAAGCCAACCATACTATCATGACATGAATTCCGGAGTTAATCTTCAGAGGTCGCTGTCTTCTCCACCGAGCAGGTAATGGAAAAAGGAGCTGCTCATGTTCTCCTCCTACAGGCAGATAACTGGGTAGGTAGATAGGCAGGTAGACAGGCAGGTAGGTAAAGAGAGTGGAAATAAAATAGCTTTCCTGATAGTACGCAGACTTTTCATATTTCCTGGTATAATTTATTCTCACATTTTCAAGCTGAATGTAATTTTTATTCAAACACTTTCAAAAATCATTTTTGGGGAGACAAAGGAACTATCACCTATGAAAGTGCATTACTATGGTTTTTATCATGAAATATTATAATTCCACAAGTTAACTAATTTTTTTGATGACTTTAAAAGTAATGCTGCGAGGGCAATGAGCCTTGCTTTATAACTAACTGATCCATCCTGGCAATTATTACCCTAATACCACATCCATATGTGGGATAATGAAACATGAAAAATAGAATGTGTTATTTACTTAACTTTAAAATTAAAGGACTACCATCTGCAGTGGCTCAATGCTAATAATCCCAGTGATTTAGGAGATGGAGGCAGGAGGACCACGAGTGTAAGACCAGAGGCAGTCTGTGTAACTTAGCAAGACCCTGTCTCAAGACAGAAGGTAAAAATTGGGCTGAGGATGCAGCCCAGTGGTAGAGTATTTGCAAAGTATGAATGAAGCCCTGGGTTCAACTGCTTCCCTACCACGAGTACTGCAAATAAATAAATAAATACAAACATAAAAAATAAAATTAAATAAAAGCCTTATCCAGGATTAGCTAATATTCTTTGACTAAGTTAGTTAACTCTCTGGTACTAATGAAATATTACCTACTGTAAGATTTGGGTTAACTAGCCTTTGTTGTTGGTGCAGATACTTTCCTCACAGCCACTCAGTCTCAGATATATCTTTCAGAGTAAACAAGGTTTTAAAACATTTCTCTAGTACCTCCTTATAAAAATAATTTCTCCCCCATATTAAGTTTTTCATATTTCTGATACACAGATAGAAGAGTTAGATTAAAAGGAGGGTTTTAAAGAATATAGTTTATCTTTTGGTATCTTTGGAAGAAGCCAAAGAAATATTATTCATTCTTACTGTGGTTTAGTATGGATAGAAATTGCCATTCTTTATCGTGTTAATATTCTGGGAGTTGTGAGTCAAATACTAATTATAATTATATCTACAAACAGACTCAGACATGCATAGGTTTCAGGGGCTTGGGAGCATTTTGCTGTGGACAGAGTACAGTTGTCAGAAGTCCTTCCTGGATGTCTTTCTGCTTCTATTAACTTGCCCTGCGTGATTCACTGTATTTTTCCAGATTTGTCTCCTCATTTGTTAAAAGGGGGGAGGGGATTGGCTTATGCATGTGAATTCTGAGGTAATTTCCAATTCTGAAATCCTATGACATTGTATTTATTAACACTGCATAAAGATAATTTGTAAGGTTTTTAAAAAATTTTTTACCAGCAGAGGTGCAAATAAGAATTTTTTAATTAAAGAAAAATATTCATTTTCATAGTAATAATTAACTACTTAATAGGTGGGAATATGTGAAAGCAGTATACATCAAGCAATATGTCTCATATCATGAGTTTTTAAATCTTTGCTCTATTCACTTCTTAATAAGTAAGATGAATCTTCTTCATTAAAATGCACCATTCTAAAAGTATCCCATTTGATTTGAATTTGGCAATGACTTTCCTTTTTCCTGGTTGTTCTAAGGAATAAATGATCAATAGCTAAGGTTTTGGGTCTGGGATTTAGCTCAGTTGGTAGAGCACCACTCTGCAGTCTCTGAGGTCCCAAGTTCATTTCCCAGCACTGCAAAAAGCGGAGAAGGATGTGGCAATCCACTCCCAAGGCAATCCCGAAACAATCAGCCATTGAAAATCCTATGAGGGTCACTGTGAGTCGGACATGACTTGATGGCACACAACAACAAGCCTAAGTTTTTAAGAAAAGGTAAAGAAAAATACATGAGTTTACCATCAGTGAAGTACTATAAATTTTTTACTATTAATTATAGTTAACACTAATAATATTTAATAAGTATATTCTAAATGCCAGTCATTTAACTAAGAGTGTTATAGTTAATAGCTCATTTAATCTTCTTGACCAACCTCCTTTGAACTAAGTTTTATTATTTCCATTTTACAGATGATTAAAGTAAGTTTAGAAAGGTTAAGAAGCTTATTATTAAGAGCTAATAAATGATTTAGTCAAGATTTGAGCCTTCCAATGCTCTTATTCTATATTAGTCCATTACTTTATCTCTGAATTAATAATACAGAGCTACAATGTCAATGGCCAGGGGTGCGCAAATGAACAATATTGATAATAATTATAATACAAATCATGTACACAATTTTAATATTAACAGACAAGCCAAATTAAGAGTTCACATTTTATGGCTGAAATTTCTCTGGAAAAAAATTTAAAAAGTAAATACAATGTACACCAAGGCCTGGAGTTTAGCTACATTGGTAGAGTGACCCTTGCAGGGTTTTCAATGGGTGGTTGCCACGAGATAGTTTCAGGAGTGGATTGTATATGATATGGTATAATAAATGGTACATACAACTAGAAATGTTTGTCATTCATGTTGATGTCTTGTATACTCGCTGTTCAAAATGACTCAATTACTTGTGCTTATGGAAATTTCCACAGTAAGAATCTCAAGTCATTTATTTTCAAATGCTAACACATCTTCCCAGAAACCCTATTAATATAACTATTATCATATTTTAACAGCAAAAGACCCAAAACTATATCCATAGATGAAAATATGGAGCCAAGTCCTACAGGAGACTTTTACCCCTCTCCAAATTCACCAGCTGCTGGAAGTCGAACATGGCATGAAAGAGATCAAGGTGAGTCATAAGGAGATGCCCCCAGGGATGTCAGGGTAGAATGTTGGCTCATTTACTAAGTTTCATTTAGTCAAAATTACCCAAGGGAATCAATATGGATCATGTTTCTTTGTGAAATGACTTCAGTAAAAATATTTTAAAGATAATATTCTAGTCAAATGTTATCAAAGTTACAAGAATCCCATTTTGACATGTTTTATTAGACTTCTTTCCCAAACAAAATGAACTTTTAGAACCTGCGATTACATATGTGACTGATTATGTTCTGTCTACAGTAGTGGGTTGGGCTGCACTAGAACCACAAGTTCTGATACAATTTGATCAGATTGGTTTTCTCTGTGTGACATTTCAGGACAAAGCCAAACTTCAAGTGGTTGGCAGGTGGAAGGTACTGAAAGTTCTCATTTAAAGGAAGCCATAATTCTTTTTGGAAGTACATAGAGCATAAATAATAAAAGTATAATATAAGAAACTTTGTGTCAGTCAATATAGTTATACTTTCTAGATAAAACTATGACCCAATTCTAGGGCAGCTAAGGAGAAAGAATTTTAAGAAATAGTACTATTTAGCTTTCTGAGGTCCAACTTGGCTCCTTTACCTTCTTAAACTCTATTGGATTTAATATATTTTGTCATTCATACCTATTCATTTCTTCACATTTAGAGATTATTAAGCATGGAAATAGATAAATTAGCTAAGTACAATTTTTGATGGATGAATGCACATGTGCAAATTTTATACCAGCACCATATGATATATTTTTAAATTGTCTTTTAGGTTAAATTCTGCATTTAAAAAATGTAAAGGGACATTGCTCTTTCCCAGTAGTTTTCATCCCAAGACTTGGGTGTGTATCTATGGAGGTTGAGGAGCTACATGTTGAATAAACTTAACAGATAATTCTGGATCTTAGAAGTTAAAGTCAAAGTCAGTTTCTTATCATGATTTCCTTTTTGCTACTCGTTTTTTTTGTTTTTTTTTTTTGTACCAAGTGACTTAAAACATACTGGAAAACCTTCAAAGGGGAGTTAGACCTCAAGCAGTTGGGTCTACTTTCACATGTTGAAACTTTAGTAAAGAAGCGAGAGGAGGGAGAGTGGGGATCGAGATTGACAAAAGCATCAACAAGTGCTAAGGAGGGGAAGGAAGTATGATAATGGCCAGGTTTGCCGTGTGGCTGGCATCGTGAATGTGAAGGGAAGTGATGGCATGTGACAGGCATCATTTTATGGAAGGATCTGAAAATCAGCTGGACAGTGTTGGCTTTGAGACGCTCTGCCAATCCGTTCCTCAGACAATAGACAAAAATTGTCTTTATAAAACATAAATAACATTCAGTCACTTACCTATTTCCAAGCCATCCAACCCAAGTACTAGTAAGTTTCTAGCACTCTCAAGAGAAAATCAGAATTGCCTCCTTTGACCAAGATGCCTGGCATTAGGTGCCATTCTGATATTTCTTCCTGCTTGCACCTGAGCCCACTGTTTTGTTTATATTTGGGGATATAACCCCCCCCCCCCGACCTTCCTGTAAGCCATGCCCTCTGTAGTGATCTTCTCCTGATGCTTCATCTGGCTAATTCTTTGACAGTTTCAGGGCCCAGCATACATTGAAGAATTTCAGTCTAATTTAGGTCTGCAGGGTTTTTTGTCTCTTGACAATCAGCATTGTTGCTTTATTGTTCCTAAAACATGCAATTCCATATTTATTTATGGGATTAATTGTCTAGAACTGTCTACACCATCCAGACAGGGTCCTTACCTATTTTGGCTACTGTTGTAACCAGCACCCAACACAATACTTAATGCACTGTAGGGGCACAGCAAATATTTGTTGGAAAAACAAACCATTGACAGGCAACCAGTCTCATTAATGAAGGCAAAGAATACTACTTTTGCAAGAGTTGTAGAAGTATGAACAAAAACAAAACCCTCAACTCTTTATATTTTATACCTTGTTTTACTAATATTGTCAGTTGATTCTAAATAGAGCTATATTTTCCCTGTCAGAAAATTATTCTGGGAAAGATTCTAATGGTAGTAATAATAACATTGTGAATGTGTGGGAATGGATGGGTTGTTCAGAAGTGTAGGTGTTCTTATAAAGAATGTCACTTTGTAAGAGCTGATTCTTCTTTCAGCCTATTCAATAAAGGCAATCTCGAATCATATTATAAAACATTTTTGAAAAGTAGAAGGGAAACTGTCATTCTTTCTCTTTGTAAAATCGTTGCATTGTCTTGGTGATTTCCTATTGTCAAGATGACTAGAATTATTGGAGGAGCCTTTAAAGGAATAATATAGTAAGAGAAGGAAGAATGGTCCATTCTCAAGTATGCTTTAAAAAAATGTTCCTTTGTCATTTTAAATTTGAAGACCCTGAAGACTTTGTAATGTGCACAATAAGCCATTGTGGGAAGCAATGAAAAAATGAGGGCAGTACAGTACTAGCTTTATAAATTTCCTAAGCCCAATGCAAGCCTTTTGTTCTTAGGATTTTTCTTTTAATTTGTAAAATAAAATGCCCCACAGTTGTTGTCCACCTTCACATGTGTTTTAGACATGGCTGTCTGTCCTGAAGGGAATTGTCTAAAGCACCTAGTTGAAGTACTGCTCTGATATTTGTAATGACTTTAATGTGTCTTATATTTCTTTCTCCTGTGAAGCCCTGTACTAATTGGTATCCAATAACTACTTATTAATATGTTTGTGTTTTTAATTGGTAGAAATACTTAAAATTTACTGTTATTTCCTAAGTGTGTTCATTATTCTGTTAATGTTTGCTTTACATTAAAATCTCTTCTTGGCATAGCCCATAGCAAAACTGATTTTTAAAATATGAGAACCAAATATAATAAAATTATAGAAAATGTGTGGTGTTCTACTATCCCTTACAATCTCAAATACCAACCTAAACCATTGAGATTTATTTCAAATAGGCAAAAAATAAAGAATATAATATGATCAAATTATTATACCTATTATATTTATTTTTTCTCTCTCTATTGGTTAGTAATTCTGGGGTACAGAGCAACACAGCATTGGCTTTTTCCATTATGTAACTACTACATCACTTTTGATTACACTTTTATCAACTTACAAGGTTTATGGAGCCTTTTGACTAATATGTAATCAAACTCAAATGCATAAGGGTTATATTCTCCTGTTTTTCCAAAGTACTCATAAATTTGCCCCACATCTGTCAGTTTGCCCTACTGTGGGGCCTTGTGTGTTGCTATGAGGCCGAAAGCGATGCTACCGGTATTAGAGATACCAGCAGGGTCACCCATAGTGGACAGGTTTCAGCTGAGCCTCTAGACTAAGACAGACTAGAGAGGAGGACCTGGTAACCCACTCCCAAAACAATTGGCCATTGAAAACCCTATGAATAGCAGAGAAGCACTGTCAGATATAGTGCCACAAAATGAGCTCTCCAGGTTGGAAGGCACTCAAAAGGCTACTGGGGAAGAGTTGCCTCCTCAAAGTAGAGTCTGCCTTAATGACAAAAATGGAGTGAAGCCCCAGGGACTCCCATTTGCTGATGTGGCACGACTCAAAATGAGGAGAAACAACTGTAAACATCCATTAATAATTGGAATGTGGACTGAATATAGTATGAATCTAGAAAAATTAGAAATCATTAAAGAGAAATTGAGCACAGAAACATTGACATTGTATGCATCAATGAGCTAAAATGGACCAGTATGGGCCATTTTGAGTTGGACAATCATATGGTATACTATGTTAGGATTGACAAATTAGAGACAAATGGGGTTGCATTCATCATCAAAAAAGACATCTAAAGATCTGTCCTGAAGTACAATGGTGTCAGTGATAGCATAATATCCATACTCCTACAAGAAAGGCAAGTTAATACGACTATTACTCAAATATATGCACCTACCACTAAGGCCACAAATGAAGATAGGGAAGATTTTTTGCCAGCTTCTGGAATTTGAAATAGATCAAACATGAAATCAGGATATACTGATAATTACTGGTGACTGGAATGCAAAAATTGGAAACAAAGATAGCTCAGTAGTAAAAAAAAAAAATATATGGCTTTCATGACAGAAACAATGTTGGAGATTGCATGATAGAATTTTGTCAGACCAATGACCTTTTCATTGCAAATATATTTTTTTTTACCAACATAAATGGAGACTATACACATGGACTTCACCAGATGGAACATACAGGAACCAAATTGACTACATTTGTGGAACGAGATGATGGAAAAGCTCAATATCAAATGTCAGAAAGAGACCAGGTGCAGATTGTGAATCAGACCATCAATGGCTTATGTACAACTTCAAACTGAAACTGAAGAAAATTAGAACAAGTATACGAGAGCCAGGGTATGACCTTGAGTATATACCACCTGAGTTCATAGATCACCTCAAGAACAGGTTTAATGCATTAGACATGAATGATAGGAGACCAGATAAGTTACGGCATGACATCAAAGACATCATTCATGAGGAAAGCAAAAGGTTATTAAAAAGACAGGGGAAAAAAAAGAAAAGACCAAATTACATGCAAAAGAGACCCTGGAACTTGCCCTTGAACATCACGCAACTAAAGTAAAAGGAAGACATGATGAAGTTAAATAACTAAACAGAAGATTTCAAAGGGCAGCTCGAGAAGACAAAATCAAATATTTTAATGACATGTGCAAAAAGCTGGAGACAGAAAACCAAAAGAGAAGAACATGCTCTGTTTTTCTCAAGCTTAAGGAATTGAAGAAAAAATTCAAACCTTAAGTTGCAATAGTGGAAGATTTTACAGGGAAAATATTAAATGGTTGAGGAAACGTCAAAAGAAGATGGAAGGAATACACAGAGTCACTATACAAAAAAGAATTGGAGGATGACCAACCATTTCAAGAGGTTGCATATGATCAGGAACCGATGGTATTGAAGGACAAAGTGGAAGCTACCTTGAAGGAATTGGTGAAACACAAGGCTCCTGGAATTGATGGAATACTAATAGAGATGTTTCAACAAACAGATGCAGCACTGGAAGTGCTAACATGTTTATGCCAACTGATTTGGAAAACAGATACCTGGACAACTGAGTGGAAGAGATCCATATTTGTGCCCAAGAAATTAGTATTCCCAGAAAGGGGTCCAACTGAATGTGGAAACTATTGAATGATATCATTAATATCATATGCAAGCAAAATTTTACTAAATATCAGTCAAAAGTGACTGCAGCAGTATATAAACACACAACTGCTGGAGAATCAAGCCAGATTTAGAAGAGGATGGGGAACCAGGGACATCATCGCTGATGTCAGACAGATATTAGCCAAAAGCAGAGAATATCAGGTGTCTATCAGTGTTTTATCAACTATGCAAAGGCATTTTACTGTGTGGCTCATAACAAATTATGGATAACACTGCAGAAAATGGGAATATCAGAACAGGTAATTGTACTCATGAGGAATCTGTATATGGACCAGGAAGCAGTCATTTGAACAAAACAAGGAAACATTGCTTAAAGTTGAGAAAGGTATGCATCAGGGCTATATCCATATACCATACTTCTTCAATCTCTATGCTAAGCAAATAATCCGAGAAGCTGGACTTTCTGAAGAAGAACGTGGAATCAGGATTGGAAGAAGACTCATTAACAACCTGTGTTATGCAGAAGAGACAACTTTGTTTGCTGAAAGTGAAGAGGATTTGAGTCATTTGTTGATGAAGATCAGAAAACATAATCTTCAGTATGGATTGTGACTGAAAATCAACAAACCAAAATTCTTACAACTGGGACAATACACAACTTCATGATAAATGAAGAAAAGCTTGAAGTTGTCCAAGATTTTGCTTTACTTGGTTCTACAATCAATAACTGTGGAAGCAGCAGTGAATAAATCAAAAGACTCATTGCACTAGGAAAAGTTGTGGCTAAAGATCTGTTTAAAGTATCAAAAAGGAATGATGTCACATTGAATACTCAGGTGCACCTGACTCATGCCATGATATTTTCAGTCACTTCATACGATTGTGAAAGCTAGACATTGAACAAGGGAGACAGGAGAAGAATTGGTGCTTTTGAATTATGGTCCTGGAGACGACTATTCGATATACCATGGACTACCAAAAGAACCAAAAGATCGGTCCTAGAAGAAGTGCAACCAGAGGGCTCCTTGGAAGCAAGAATGGCTAGACTGCCTCTTATGGATTTTGGCCATGTTGTCAGGAGGGACCAATCCCTGGAGAAGGACATCATGTTTGGAAGAGTGGCAGGTCAATGAAAAAAAGAAAACCTCCACTAGATGGATTGACACAGTGTCTACAATAATGGTCTTAAACATAAATAAGATTGTGTGCCTGGCACAGAATAAGGAAGGGTTTCATTTTGATGTACATAGGGTTGCTATGAATGGGACCCCATTTGGCAACACCTAACAACAACAACTATAGCAACATAAAGTTGTGTTGTTTATGTTGAGATTATCCTCTCCCCCTTCATCCCTCTACATTGCTTCTCCTCTCCATTCCACCTTCCCCAACCTTCACATCCCTTTGCTAGTCCCCTCCCTCCTCCTTTCTACTCTTTCTATTGTCCCTTCTTTGCTAAGTTTAATTGTGCTTTTTTTTTTTTTTTTTTGGTGGTACTTTGGGTTGAACCCAGGGCCTTGCGCCTGCATGCTTTGCAAGTGCAAGGACCACTGAGCTGCGCCCCCAGCCCATTTTTTTTACTTTTTGAGACAGGGTCTCTAAGTTATGCAGACTGCCTCTGGTCTCAAACTTGTGATCCTCCTGCCTCTGCCTCCCGAGCTGCTGGGATTATAGGCATGTGCCATGGTGCCCAGCGCTGATTGTGCATTTTTTATATATCAATTTGTGTACAGGATTTTTTCTTCCTTTAAGTAAGATTTAGCTCCCATATATGAGTGAGAGCATATGGTATTTCTCTTTTTGAGCTTGTGTTCATTCGCTTAAGATGATGTTTTCCAATTCCATCCATTTTCCTGCAAATGACATTATTTCATTTTTATTGCAGAGTAGTATTCCGTTGTATGTATGTACCATAGGTTTTTTTTTTAATCCATTCTTCAGTTAATGGGCACTTAGGTTGGTTCCATATCCTTGCTATTGTGAAAAGTGCTGCACTGAATATGGAGATGCAGGCATCTCTGTGGTATGATGACTTGTTTCCCTTTGGGTATATTCCTAATAATGATATCCCTGGGTCATATGGCAGTTCTATTTTTAGTTTTCTGAGATATGTCTATATTGATTTCCAAAGTGGTTGAACCATCTATTTTATTTTAAAAAGAAATTAGGCAAACTACTGACAAAACATCTAGATTTCATGTAATGATTTATCATGTACTTTTGAATAGTTTAATGCAAAAGCACTTTTATTTTGACATATTACAAACATAATTATATCATTGTCTTTTCAAAACACAAAATATTACATTTTCCTGTTCATTAAAGAATTATAATTTATAATTTCATAAATATAGACAGACATTTTTAAAACTAAGTAGTACTGAATGTTTGGTGACTATATAATTTGATTAAATTACTTTTGATAAATACTGATATAAATTAATTTTGTGAGCATCTATACTATGTAATAATACATTTTTACTTAATGTTTTATGCATAGAGAAGGAAAGGAGATAATAATGTTGGGCAACTAGCAAAGAAGTATAGAGCAAATGCTACTTCCCTTTCCTAAGTTCTAGAATATTTTTCTTTGCTTCATCTCTTCTACAAATCCCTGGATCATAAACTAGTGACTGACTCTGTCTAATGTAGACACTTTTTTGTGTGTATGCCATCATTTAATATTTTTATAATTAAGTGAATTAAATAAGATTAATTTATCAATATTCAGGTGAAAATTTCTTTCATTCCTACCCACTAAAGTCTCTTAATATCATGTCCATATTTCATTTTTTTCTACCTGAGTCAATTCAGAGACTTGATTCCTAGTTGATGTACTTTTTAAGAAATCACTAATGGAATCATTTGTAATTTCTAATATAAGAGGAAAAATGAAGCAAGTCATGGTTTTTCCTCTCATTCAAGTTACTTTCATGAAACTAAATGTAGCTATATTTGAATGGCCGGGAATTTAACAGACTAATAAATTTTTTGCTTGAATGATTGACATTGATCAAGGTCACTTTGCCCCTGTGAGTCTAAAAATCATTGATTCATCTAATTCTGAATGTAGGACTGTTAAAATATTACTTAACAGATATTTAGTGATGAAAATATATGGAAAATGTATTTGTAATATACAGTTGGGTTTTTTTTTTTTTT
>VMDO01000165.1:0-56960 GCA_007922755.1 Pedetes capensis
TCATATACTTTGCAAGTCTGCTTCTTGCATGTCATACCTGCAGGCCTTTTTTTCATTTTAAATTTATTTCCCTCATTTCTCTTTTTTCTAATGTAATTTTTATCTTTTATCCTTTTTAGTTTTATCTTTTGCCACTTGTGTATATCTTTTTCTATTTACTATACTTTAGTATCATTTTTACTTTGTTTTTTTAAAAAGAAGTCTCTTAGGCTTTTTATCTTTTGCTGCTCCTCATGTTTATCTAATTTTGTTTACATATTTTTTATTTTATTGTGTAATGAGGATTTTTTTAGCTTTTGCTCTTTTTTCTTCTTCTCCACATTCTTTTCCTTTCTTCTTTTACTTTTTCTTACTAAATCCTTCCTCCTTCTTTGTCTCTTTTTACTGCCTCGTTATTTCAGATGACTATTATTTTTTACTTTCACCCTAAATAACTGGTAACCTCAAAGCTTATTCTATATTACTGTCACCATTTCTGTCCAATGGGCATCAATGGTACAGTAGTTGGCTTAAATTGGTTTTACATGTATTTTTGTGTCTGATTTGGTCAGGTATTGTACCTGTTACACTGGTTTGTCTTCTGTTCTTAGAGTGGTAGTGGGGACACAGGTCTCAAGAGAAAGCTGCGGACCAAGAGGATCCCCAAATAAAACTGGAAGATATGTCCATCCCAATAGATACATTAATTAGAAAACAGAAACACAAGAAACATGAAAAACCAAGGCAACATGTCTCCCCCAAAAGACCATGGTTCTTTAACTACTAAATCCAAAGATACTGATATGATTGCAATGTTAGAGAAAGAATTCAAAAATATACTTGTAAAATAGATCAATGACCTCCAAGAGGATACAAACAAACAGATGAATGAAGAAAGGAAATCTACTCAGGACCTAAGAAGTCACCAATATAGAAGAAAAATTCAGTAAATTGGATAAGAAAGTCTGCAAGGAAATCATAACTCTGGAAAAATACCAAGCAGAAATGTTGGAAATAAGAACTCAATAAATCAAATATAAAACACAGTAAAAAGTATCATCAGTAAACTAGATCAAACAGGGGAAAGAAAAACAGAGATAGAAGGCAAAGTTGAGGAAATACTATAATCAAATATCAATAAAGAAAAAAAGTAAAGGAAGTGGGCATAGCAGCACACACCTATAATCCTAGCACCTTGGGATGCTGAGGCAGGAGGTTCCCAAGTTAGAGGTTAGAAGCACCCTGTGGAACTTAGTAAGACTCGGTCTCAAAAAATTTAAAAAATATGAAATAGGGTGCAGCCCAGTGGTAGAGCACTTGCAAAGTATGTGTAAGGCCCTGGGTTCAACCTCCAAGTACCAAGTACTATTAAAAAAAAGAAGAAGAAAGAAAGAAAGAAGGAAAGAAAAGAAAAGAAAAAGGAGAAAAGAAGAGGAAAAAATAAAGGAACATCACTAAAACTTCTAAACTTTGGGACATGATCTAGGGGGTAGAACAAGGAGTTGAGGTAAAAACTAAAGCCATAAAAAGCCTATTCAATGAAGTTACACCAAAAAACCTCACAAATCTGGGGGGAACAAAACTGGCATCCAACCACAAGAGGCACTTAGAACCTCAAGTACAGATGACCAGAAAAGAACACATTACAGTTAAAATGCCAAGACTACAGAACAAAGAAACAATTTAAAAAGCCTCAAGAGAAAAACATCAACACACTTACCAAGGCACACTCATCAGAATAACATCAAACCTCTCAAACAAACCCTGAAAACCAGGAAAGCAAAGAATGATATATTTGAAGCCCTGAAAGTAAATAATTGCCAATCAGGATTACTATATCTAGCAAAGCTATCATTTAAAATTGATGGAGAAATAAAGCCTTCCAAGATAAGCATACACTAAAGCAATTCATGACCACCAAGTCTGCACTGCAGAGGGCACTAAAAGGAATCCTAAACACAAGGAAGAAGAAAGGCAGTCTCAATCATGACAGCTGAGGAAAGAATAAATTTTATAAGAGGAATAGATGAACTAACGAAAACTAGAGAAGACTCAATCATATCCAACTCAAAAAACCAGTTAACCCCAAATATGAAGGGAAAGAGAAAAGAATAATATGTGAACCAACCAGAAAACACTCAACACAATTACAAGAATTAGCAAACCCATCTAAACAATAGCCTTAAATATGAATGGTCTTAACTCTTCTATTAAAACACATAGGCTGATTGGATTAAAAAACAAGATCCAACTATTTGTTGTCTGTAAGAAACATCTCACTGGCATGGACATACACAGACTTAAAGTGAATGGATAGCAAGCAAAAAGAAGCCAAAAAAAGGCAGAAGTAGTCATCCTTATGACATAAAATGTAGATTTCAAGGTAAAATTAGAAGAGATAAAGAAGCCTCTTTATGGCTTCCTCTTCCTCACTCTCTTGGTGAGTACTTGTCTGTGTCTTTACTACCTGCCCCTCTCTCTCAGTGCCCACATGCATTCTATAGTGTGGACTTAATAAACTCTAACTTTGCTTCACTCTCAAAAAAAAAAAAAAAAAGAGTAGAGATGAAGAAAGTCTCTACACAGTAACAAAAGGAACAATCCATCAAGAAGATGTAACAATTGTGAATATACATGCACTGAACATCAGTGCACCCAATTTCATAAAGCAAATACTACTGGGCATAAAGGGACAGATAGATCCAGATAGAATAATAATGGGTAACTTCAATAACCCACTCTTATCAATAGATAGAACACACAGATAAAAAATAAATAATCTTAAAAGTTACCCAGCACAATAAATCAGATGGACTTAATAGACATCTACAAGAATCATCATTCAATAGCTAGAGAATATACATTCTTCTCAGCACACAATGGAATTTTCTCTAATATCATATTTTAGGCCATAAGTAAATTCTTAACAAATACAGAAAACTCAAAATAATTTCTTGCATCTTATCAGACTACCATGGAATAAAACTGGAAATCAATAGCAAGAGAGACTACAAAACTATACAAATACATGAAGAATGCACTAAACAGAGTTCTCAAAAAAGAAAGTCAAACGGCAACAACCATATGAAAAAATGTTCAATACCCTTAGCCATCAGGGAAATGCTCAAAATCACAATGAGATACCATCTCACCCCAGGCAGAATGGACAGTATCAACAAACGAACAACAACAAATGCTGGCCAGGGATGCAGGGAGAAAAGAACCCTTGTACACTGCTGGTAGAAATGTAGGTTGGTGCAGCCACTATGGAAATGAGTATGTAGGTTCCTGAAAACAGTAAAAATAGAACTACCATATGACCCAGCTATGTCTCTCCTGGGTATATACCCTAAGGAATATAAATCAACATACCTCAGAGATAAATACCTGATCATTACAATTCTTGTGACACTATTCACAATAGTCAAGATATGGAATCAACCTACACATCCATCAACAGATGAATGGATAAGGACAATGTAGTATGTATACTCCATGGAGTTTTATTCAGCCATAAAAAGGGTAAAAGTTTTGGCATTTACTGGAAAATAAATGGAACTAGAGTTCATCTTTTTAAGTGAATTAAATCAGACCCAAAAAGACAAACATCATGTTTTCTTTCATATGTGAATTTCAATATATATTCAATATTAAAATAGATAGGTCACAAAGGCTGGGATTTCGCTCAGTTGGTAGAGCACAGCTCTTCAGTCTCTGAGGTCCCTGGTTGGATTCCCAGCACTGCAAAAATGGGAGAAGGATGGGGCAATCCACTCCTGAGGCAACCCCGAAACAGTCAGCCATTGAAAACCCTATGACATTCTCTATGAATTGGACTTGACTGGACAGCTACTAACAACAACAAATAGGTCATGAAAGTAGAAGGGAGCCTAGGTAGGGGGAGAAAAGGAATGAAAGACAAGGGAGAGAGGGCAATAAGAAAGGGTTAACAGGGGAAATAAAGAGAAATATCACAAGTTTTGCTTTCTAAGGCAAAATGTGTGTGTGTGTATATATACATATATCATACCTATAAATATATACACACACAAACAAGATATAGAAGTAAAAGTGGGACCATTGGTGGGGAGGAAGGGGATAGAGAGAGGGAGATCATGAAAGGTTAATTGGGGAGGTATATATGAACAATGTACAATGATATGAATATGTGGAAGAGTCATAATCAATCTAAGTTATGTACCAAAAGTTTTTTTAAATAGTAAACAATCAAATAAAAATTCTAAATAATAGTTGAAGAATTAAAAATGATGGCCAAAAGGAGGACCCCAAGAAACTAGATTAGCCTTAATAATCAAAAAACAATTATGTTTTGCAGAAAGTATACAGACAAGGAGAAAAATGAAAAGAATGTTTGGATAAGCAGAGAACTGAATAAGGTATAATAAATAATATTATTAAAAATGTTCTCAATATTACAAACTATTCAAAATGAAATTTTCAAATTGATTTTAATTCTAGGACTAGGGGATTTAACCTAAAGCCTTATATACACTAGGGAAGTACTCCATCAATGAGCCCCACAGTCGCCCCACTTTCTTTTTTTGAGACAAGATCTTAGCTAAGTTGCACAGGCTGTGTCTAGGCTTGAAATAATGATCCTCCTGCCTCAGACCCCTCAGTTGATGGAATTACAAGTGCACTGCACCTGGCTCTCAAACTGGTATTTCAAATTACCTATTTTACATGTTATAATTGGATTATTGCATTTTCCCACTAAACATATCTTTTTGAGTAATTTTACTCATAGAAAATTACAAACACATATTGCATAAAAAGCAGCATACATGTAGTTATTGTTAGGTGCCATCGAGTCCAACTCATGGTGACCCTACATAGGACAGATGAAACACTCTCCAACACTGTGCCATGCCCAGCACTATATCAGTGCTTCTTTGCTATTCATAGGGTTTTCAATGGCTGACTGATTGTTGAGAGTGAGCTGCCAGGTCCTTCTCCCAAGCCTATAGCACCTGGAGTTCCCAGGTAGTCTCTTATCCAAGTACTAACCAAACACAACCTTGCGTAATTTTCAAGGTCTGACGGTATCAGATGCCAGGGTGATAAGGCTGCAGGTATACATGTAAAAGAAAACACAAACATCATCCTTTGCTTTTTTCCTCCTAACAATCCATTATGAACATCCATCATTTTATACACACACACACACACACACACACACTCATTCTTTGATAATGGCTGCATAAAGATAATTTTTAAATTATAAAAATTAAATATACTAATATTTCTAAAAGATGGTATTGAAAGTCAAATACAGTAGTGCATACCTGTAATTCCAGTGTCTTGGGAGGCAGAGGCCAGAGGATGGCAGGCTCTAGGACAGAGGCTGCCTGCATAATTTAGCGAGACCCTGCCGCAAAATAAAAAGTAAAAAATGGAAAAAAGGTTTGGGAGTGTAGTTCAGTGGTAAAGAGCTTGCAAAGTACATGCAAGGCCCTGGCTTCAGCCACCCAGTACCACAAAAAAAAATACATAAATTAAATACATAAGAGATTATATTGATAAAAGACTAAATAATTAAATCTTTTAATGTTATAACCAAATAGTTTCAAACTATATTTCAAGATCACGCTGGAAAATGTAAGAAAGGTCTACATTTTTAACTTGGCAACTGAAGCAGATAATTTTTCTGGACTAGAGGCAAGAAGCAAGGAAAAAACAAAGTATTTCTTTCCTTCCTTTCCTCCAAATAAAATGAGAAGTAAAGAAATCTTTGGAGACTATTTTCTTTACATTTTGGCGACAAGCTCTTGCACATAGTCCTTCAGAGACTAAGTGAACTCTCAGGATATTAAGCATGAATTGACTTCTAATAAATGGTAAGAGGGAAAAAAAGAAGCCCAGGTGATATCATAGAAGAGAAAAATAGGGTATAATAAAACCCAAGTAATAACAGAAGAGCTTGCAGCTGTAGCCCTGTGGCATCTGATCCCGTCAGATCTCAGAAGCTAAGCAGGGTCAGGCCTGGTTAGTACCTGGATAGGAGACCACCTGGGAACACCAGAAGCTGTAGGCTTGGGAGAAGGACCTGGCAACCCCCTCCCAAAAATCAATCTGCCATTGAAAACCCTATGAACAGCAGAGAAGCACTGACAATAGTGTTTCCCCTGTTGTACAGAGGGTCGCTATGAGTCGGATACCGACTCGGCGGCACCTAACAACAACAACAATAACAGAAGATCACTTAAAATACTCAAGGATGTTCAGACATAAAAATAGAACACAGGGAAAATGAATTTGAAGACTGACCTTTTCCTAAAAAGTATTCAAAATGGTGAAAAACATTCCAGTTAACAGATTAAACATATTAAAAATATAATAACACCGCAACATAAGAAGTAGGATAAATATTAGAATAGTACAAAGATTCGTAGATGTTTGGGAAAGAATGGTATCAAGATATGGAAACAAAAGGAAAAGTGGGCTTATCACTAATATGAAAGCTATCATCTTTCAGGAATACTCTGCAGGAGAAAAAGAGCTGAGAAAACTTAAAGACAGTATTTCTCCCCTTCCTCATGATAAAATTACATGTGAACATAACCCCCAGTATCTCCACCATTCTAGTCACACATCTTTTTTACACACTGCAATAAGCTGTATCCTTGGCTTTCAAGCATGACAGCTTTGCACTTCCACCAGCAAGTGGTAAAAAGGGCTGTCACTCCTGTCACTGCCACCAATATCAGCTCTCTACTACTATCAAACCCTGAAGCACCAAGTCAGATAAAATTATGAGAGCTGAGTCTGTCTGGGATCGAGGTCATTTTCCTCACCTTGTTTCCATGAAGGTGATATGTCATATTTTTATGAAAGTTATTAAGCAAGGCAGACTACCAAAGCACATCTACCAGTTTTTCAGGATGAAAAGAAAAAGGAGCAAGACAGGATAATAAGGTTATAAAGAAATCACTTCCTCTCAGACATCTGTGGACATACAACACTCAAATGGAAAATTAGAATTTTTAATTTAATATGAAATTCTTATAAGAGATGAGCCAGAAATTGTTCCCTAAGCTTTCTATAAGATCATTTAAAGAAGGAAATGGAGTTGATTACCTGACTCAATTGATAAGATAAAAACGCTCTTGCTGCTCAGCAGAAATACAAACTATTCTAGGTACTAATACCAGAGAGCAGTCACTCATGGGCCTTTTCAGATAAATGTGTAAACAATGTTTTTTGGTTTTTTTGAGACAGGGTGTCACTGTGTAACCCAAGCTGGCCTGAAACTCCCTACATAGACCAGGTTGGCCTTGATCTTGCAAAGATCTTCCTGTCTCAGCCTCCTGAGTTCTGGGATTAGAGGCATGTGCCACCATGCTCAGGTTGTAAGTTTATAAATGTTTTCTATAACTATAAAGATAATCTAAGTTTCATATTGTTGTTTCTTATATCCCTCAATGTATAAAAATGTCCCAAACCACCTTTCAGAAAAGGCAAGGACAGATCTCATAGGACTGATATATGTATATATATATATATATCAACATGTAATAATGATATCAAATTAAAGAGAAATTCAGTAAAAGTAATTATATGGAAATGATATAATAATTAATGAATGATATAATGTTTCCAAGCTACAGCTGGGCATGGTGGCACATGCCTATAATCCCAGCACTCTATAAGCTAAGACAAAAGGATCATGAATTCAAGTCCAGCCTAGGCCGCACATCAAGACCCTATCTCAAAAAACAAACAAACAAACAAACAAACAAAACCAAAAAATGTTGCCCAGATATAAAACCCTCAATAATTCTGGTTTAATCCAAGAATAGATTCTAGAATATTGCAGCAGTGGTTTTCAAACATTTTTAATACATCTAAGGGGTCAAATAGGGAGGGTAGTACTTACAACTGAAAAGAAGACAGATGTTCTTAAAAACAAAGCTGGATGCTGTGGCACATGCCTATAACCCCAGCAACTTGAGAAGCTAAGAGAGGACGATTAGCAATTTGAGTGCAGAGACAGCCTATGCAACTTAGCAAGACCCTCTCTTAAAATAAAAAATAAAAAAGGGTCTAGGGTTGCAGCTCAGGAATTGCCTAGCATGCACAAGACCCTGGGTTCAAGCCCCCAATGATTCACCAATTAAGAGAAATATATGGACTGATTAGTCTTTAGAAAAATTATCCAGAAATATTCTCTCTAAACAAAATTCTGAAGAAAATGAATGGCAGAGAAATGGTTAAGTGCAGGCCATAAATTTGAATAGCCACTCGAACTTAGGGAAAGAATAACATCTCTAGAATGTCATCCTACCCTTGCATACAGATAGATGCCTGTTAGCAAGTTGTGAAATGACAAGCTAAAAAATTTCATTTTCATTAACTTGAAAAATCTACATTGCCTGAAATTTCTGATTCTCATTAAAACATGCTTCTACTGATGATTCAAAGATATAGTTAGAACAGATAAGAGCTAAAATAGGAAGGAGAACAAAGATTTGTGTTCTGAATTACATGGTTAGACATGACACAAATATTTTATTACCACTGTGGGAAAAAAAAGGAAAATAAGAGAAGCTATTTCTTTTAAATATAGTACTCTTCTATCAGTACCATTTATGTTAACAAAAATACTTATTGGTTTTACAACATAATTTCTCAAACTACATAAATACTGCTAAAAGCTTACTGAATAACCCAAGATCAATTACGTAGATTCACAAAATTTCCAGCACTATCAAACAGCAATAGTCATAAATCCTAGTTACTACAGGGTCCACAATCTTATAAGGACTAATAAAATCATATCATAAATCATATATCCTAGTTACTAGAATATACAAGTCTGTTATCTTGTAAGCACTAAAAAAATTATGAAAAGTACCTTTAAATGGTCCATTATGACAGCACTCAGCCCTCATGCCAAATTTGAACATTTCATAAAACATTTGGTTCTATGTAATTACAAAAGTGGTGGTGATAAGACAAATATGCCAACATCAATATCACAAGGCAAAATATAACAAGAGTACAAAGAGCAATGAGGCTCAAAGGAAAAGGGGCACCTGTACCTGGGTAATCTGCAAAAGAAATGCCATTTAAAATGACCTTTTAACACTTTGAAAACCAATTTCAAATCAAAGTATAGCAATAAGTATTTTATTTCCAGAAACTCTTTATTACAACAAACAAAAGAAGAACATGATTAGCAAAATAATTGGCATGCATAATATGAGTAAAATCATGATGTAATTAGTGATGTGCATCATCTGAATGCAGAAAAAAACTCTCATAAGAAATGTATAATTGGCTAAATAAGAAAAATTAGCATGTAATCACAGTACGACAAAATTCAGTTGAAAATACAAAAACAATGATAGGTAGTAAAAAAGCAATGTTAGGTACAACAATATACTTTATGTGTGATAAGGTATCACACAGGGAACACCAGGTGCTGTAGGCTTGGGAGAAGGACCTGGCAACCCCCTCCCAAAAATCAATCTGCCGTTCAAAACCTTATGAATAGCAGAGAAGCACCGACAATAGTGTTTCAGCTGTTGTACATAGGGTTGCTGTGAGTCGGATACCGACTCAACAGCACCTAACAACAACAACAAGGTATGAAACAATTCTTACACAATGGTATGTTACACATTGTACGGATAGTTTTTGTTTTTGTCTCAACTTAACTTTTTGAATATCTACTATATCTTCTTCTTTTAGTTCCTTTGACAGGTAGCTGATCACCTATGTTGATCATGAGTTTTGCAATGTTTGGAGGCCTGCCCCTGCCTCTCTCATGTTTTACCTTACTGTTCTGTTTACCAGTGGCTATCATTTTCTCTGCCAATGGAACAACAAGTTGAAGCAATTTTGTCTTGTTTCTGGACGTTTCATTGTATAGGATCAATGCATTTACAACAGCTACAATCAACAGTTTGCAAAATCTTTTTCCAGCATTCTGTTGGTTTTCAGTCAAATTCATATACATTTATTTTTTTATCTCAAAGGTCCACTCCACTCATAAACCTATTATAAGAACAAATGACTGATGGACAATCTACATTCACTTTGTTCCCCCTTTTCTGTTTCCTGTTGGTTTTCTCTGTTGCTATAACACTAAAATCATGGCAACTACAACAGTGACTTCTTTGATATCCTGTCACCACACAGCTAAATAGCAACAAACGAAACTCTCCTCTTTTCAATATTCCCTGAAATTCTGTCATATCTTTTCTTGAAAGAATATAAGTACTAAATTCTGGAAATAGGGCAGTGTTGTGAAAATGCACACTTGTAAAAAAAACTGTCAAAAGTGAGTGTAACATCAGGATTTCTAGTAGTTTTTAACAGATTCTACTGAGAATTAGTGACTTTTGCAGATTTCCCAGAATAAACATCCAAATCATAAGTATACCTTGCTACAGAATCACAATGTTCCCGAATTTTATTCTCTCTTTTGAATGATTTTAGTGGCAAATACTGTTTTAGGCTTGATCTGCCTTTGAACTTTGACATGGGTCCATCTATTCTCTGAAAAGGGCTTTCTTCCCTTGCTTTTTGGAATGTGCACCTCAGACATGAAACTACTTCATCTATGTAGTACATTTGGAAGCTTTATCAGTTTGTTGTGGCTGATTGAAATACGAGTTAGATACTAACAACTGTTACTTATTGCAAGCAATAACTGATTTTATTGCTTAATGTCCTGTTAAAAGAGTTATGAGACAAATAACCCAATATGTTTTGGAGTCTGTTGTAGCTCATGAGAAGTAAACATCCCAGTTCCAACATAAATGCTCCAAAATCAGTATCTGGAATTTCACTTTACTTTTTCTGTAAACATAACAACTGCAAACACTCATTCATATACTGGCTTATGAAGATTACCAGACTACAACTAAAAGTCACTTGGTACTATGAAACCCAGTGGGACAACACTGTGCATATTTAATGAAAGCAACTCCCTCTGGCATTTCTGTGAAACTTCATGAGACATGTGTCCCACAGTACTCACAGGGCTAATGAGAGATGACACTGATGGCATCAGAGCAAGAAGAACACTATCAAGCAGAGATACTGCACAAACAACTACATGGGCAAAAGAAAACAAAATTCTCAGACTAGGGAACAAGTCTGTTTGGAGCATACACAGACTATGAATACAGAAGCAGGAAAATAGGTTATAATTATATTCTGTCAGGCAGAAGAACTTGTAATTCAATCCCTAAGTCCAGTGAACATCTTTTTAGATTTAAACTATGTGAGGGCATCTAAAAAACATATGTCACTTTCTATTTTTACCATCATTGTTTAGAAACCTCAATACCTAGACAACTGTGAGGTGGAAAGACCAAGTCAGAGTCTAGCAATCTCTTACAACTTTCATTTTTCTCTTCCTAGGAGAATTCCACTCTTTTTCATCCTATGATCATGGTAGATCTTCAGTTAGATACTCTTCACTGACATCAAAAATACAATATAATGTTTGATAGAAAATAATGCAAATACTGCAGCAATAGCTCAATGTTTTTCATATGTAGAATCAGAGACATCCCATAAGTTGCACAAAGACACAGTCTCCAAAATATGTCAATGGAAACTGTATACATCTAATTCTGTTTCCCTATTTAAAAACTATTAAAAAGGAAAGAAAGAAGGAAGGAAGGAAGGAGGAAGGAAGGAAGGAAGGACAGAAGGAAGGAAACAGAGAAATCTACCAGCAAATAGTAGTAAATAAAAAATAGCCGAGTGCAGTGGTGCACACCTGTAATCCCAGCTACCTGAGAGGCTGAGGTAGGAGGATGGCAGGTTTGAGGCCAGAGGCAGCCTGCACAACTTAGCAAGACTCTGTCTCAAAATAAAAAGTGGGGACAGAGCTGGGGTACAGCTCAGTGATGGAGTGCATGACTAGCATGCATAAGACATTGGGTTTAACCCTTAACAAATAAATAGCGATAAAAAATTAATTCCAAGATTTAAAAAATGAAAATATGAATATACAATTGAAAAACCATATAAAGTATAAAAAACTCAAGCCAGCAAAAGAAAGTATTATGAAATAATGGAATAGTTCAAATCTATGTTGAATTGATTCATTAGATAGTGTTGGGGAAATAAATGAACCATGAAAAAATAAAGTTAAATGCTTATCCTTTCCCAGGGTCACTGAGTTTCCACAACTCCAGGAAGCACATTTCACATTATATTCCAGGTAACAGTAAACGGTAATGCTTGGAGTTGTGAGATGTGGTTGCTATGTATGCAAGTTATACCAAAATAAATTACAGATGGATAAAAACCATAAAAATATTTGAAGAATACAGAAGTGAATTCTTTGTAATATTATGGTGAGAAACCAAAGTAACCTATTAGGTACAACATTAACAAATGTGGTTAGAGAACTTTTTAATTAGATATTAAAAAACAAAGAATAAAATAAACTGGAAAACTCATTTCTAGTTTATATACTAAAGCAAATGCACCTCTATTATCCAAGAATACTTATAAGCCAACATGGCAAAGGAACAGAAACAGGCAACTCACCAATGAAGAACAAATGATAAATATGAAACTGTTCAAGCACAGACTGCAAAAATAAATGCCAATTAGAATATATTTAAAAACAACCTAATACACCAATTTAACATATGTGATTGGGGAGAAAAATATTTTTCAATAATGCAGGTTGAACCCAGGCCTCATGCAAGCTAGGCAAGCACTCCATTACTTAGTCACATCTCCAACCCCTTTATTATTGTTTTATTTTGAGACAGGATGTAAGTTGTATAGGTTGCCTCTGACATCGAACCTGATCCCCTTGCCTTAGACTCCCAAGTAGCTAGGATTACAAGTGTGTGCCACAGCACCTGACTGGAAAATAAATTTTACATGTTAATGTCTACCAATTTTGACAAAGTGATAGGTATGCTCTTTCACATTACTATGGGAGTCATACTTCATTTTGAAATTTAAACATGACCTCTAACCAAGAAATTTAACTTCTAAAATTTATCCTAAGGAAACAACAGAACAATTGTGCAAGGATATATGTTCATGGACAGTAATCAAAACACTGGTTATACCAGTGAAAAAATGTGAATGATCAAATAGGTAACAGTGGACTATTTACATAAATTATTGGATAGTTTTCAACTAAATATTATCTAACTGACTCAGCTCATTTTTTGTTGCTATAACAAAATATCTGTGACTGGGTGATTTACAAAGAAAAAACATTTATTTAGCTCATGGTTGAAGGCACTGGAAGTCCATGACCAAGTGGCTACATCTGCTGAGAGCCTTGTATTGTATCATTACATGGCAAAGAAGAAGGGGAAGTGGGCATGTGCAAAATAAATCAAACAAGAAAGGTAGCTTTATTTCATGACAAATTGCTGTCACAGTAAAGATCCAGTCCCACAATAAAGGCATCAATTCTTCTAAAGGAGACGATCACCTCCTAATGGCCCTGCCCTCAACACTGCCACAATGTGCTTATATTCATCTTTTGTTATTGGTACATACAAATATTACAATTTTAATATTTAAAATGTATATACATTTTTTAGCATTCTCTGTATATACTGAGGTGCCAAAAATGTATACACATTTTAAAAGATATTGTTGTTGTTATTAGGTGCCGTCGAGTGGGTATCCGACTCATAGAGACCCTACATACAACAGGTGAAACACTATTGTCAGTGCTTCTTGCTGTTCATAGGGTTTCAATGGCAGATTTTGGGGAGTGGGATACTGGGTCCATCTCACAAGTCTACAGCACCTGGTGTTCCCAGGCAGTCTCCCATCCATGTACTAACCAGGCCCAAACCTGCTCAGCTTCCAAGATCTAACGGGATCAGATGCCACAGGGGTAGGGCTGCAGGCTTAAAAGATATTAGCTGTCTATTATTTTTCAAATTTGAATTGAATTATTGAAGCAACAAACAATTGAAAAGACATTTTGTATTCATGGATTTGAAGACTTAATATGGTTTAAATGTCCATACTAGCCATACAATTTATAGATTTAATGCAATCTCTAACTTCCACTCTCTAACTTCTTTTTTTGCATAAATAGAAAAAACTATTCTAAAATTCATGTGGAACCACAAAAGACCTTGAATAGTCAAAGCAATCATGAAACAGTATATAACTGGAACAAACTTCTTCATATGAATATGTATTACAAAGCTATAGTCATTAAAAAGGATGACACCAGCAAAAAGATAGACATATAAACTAAAGAACAAAACAGACAACCCATAAACAAGTCCACACATATATGATCAAGTGATCAACAAAAGTGTCTAGAATACATAATGGAGAGAAGAAAATTTCTTTAACAAATATAGACAAACTGGTTATATAAAATACAAAAGAACAAAACTGGAGCCTTACAGCACTCCCAAAAATAAACTCAAATTGAATTAAAGATTTAAATGTAAGATCTGAAACTGTATAATTCCTAGAAGAACATGTAAGGGAAAAGTGCCACAGCATTGGTGTCGGCAATGATTTCACGGATATAACCAAAAGTACAGGCAACAAAAGCAAAACAAGCGGGACTACATGAAACTAAAAACATTTTGCATGACAAGGAAAATCAACACAGTGAATAAGCAACCTATGAAATGTTATTAGCTGCTGTCAAGTCGGGTCTGACTCACAGCAACTCAATGAACAACAGAATAAAACACAACCATACATTGTGCCATGCAAAAGATCTTTTTAAGTTTGAACCCACTGTTGCAGTCACTGTGTTTCTTCTCATTTTGAATCGTGCCACATCAGCAAATGGAGGTCCAAGAGGTTTTACTCCATTCCCATCATTAAGGTTGATTCTATTTTGAGGAGGCAACTCTTCCCTAGTTGTCTTTTGAATGCCTTCCAGCCTAGGGGGCTATATTTGACAGTGCTTCTCTGCTATTCATAGGGTCTCCAATGGCTAATTATTTGGGGAGTGGGCTGCTGAGTCCTTCTCCCTCATCTGTCTTAGTCTGGAAGCTCAGCTGAACCCTGTCTATCATGGTGGCCATGCTGGTATCTGAAATACCAGTGAGATGGCATAGCTTTCAGCATCATAGCAACATGAAAGCCCCACAGCATGATAAGCTGATAGACACATGAGGGAACCTATGAAGTGGGAGAAAATATTTGCAAACCACACATAAGAAAGTTAGTTTTTAGAATATGCAAGGAACTACTAAAACTCAATAGCAAAAAACTAACAATGCAATTAAAATTGGGCAAAGAATTTGAATACACATTTCTCCAAAGAAGACATACTAATCACCAAAAGGTATATGAAAAAGATCCTCAGTATCACTAATCATCAGAGAAATGCAAATCAAAATCACAATGACATACTGTCTAACACCCATAAAGATGGATATTAAATTAAGTTTGAAAAATGTTGGCAAAGTTGTAGAGAAATTAGGTGAGTTTTATACTCTTAAAGGGAATGCAAAATAGTATAGTCCCTATGAAAAGTAGTATGGCAATTCCTCAAAAAATTAAAAATTGATTTACCATATAATCCCACTACTAGAACTGAAATAAAGATTTTGAGGAGATAGCCATAATTCTATGTTTACAGTAGCACTGTTTACGTTAGTCAAGACAGAGAAACAAACTAAATGTCAATCAATGGAGAAACAGATCTTTTAAATGTGGCATTTATATACAATAGAATATTAACCTTTAAAAGGAAGAAATTCTGCAATATGCAACAATATGAATGAATTTTGAAGATACTCTGCTTAGGAAAATAAGCCAATCACAAAACATCAAATACCGCATGATTTTATTTACATGAGGTATCTGAAACAGTCAAATGTGGTAGCAAGTGACAGAATTGTGGTTGTCAAGGGCTGAGGGGGAAGGAAATGGAGAATTGCTAATGAACAGGTATAAAATTTCAGCTGAGCAAGACAAACAAGTCCTAGAGATTTGCTATTCAATATTGTGCCTACAGATAACAACACTGTATTACATGCTTAAAACTGTTAATAGGGCAGATCTCATATTAAGTATTCTGAAAGTAACAAAATTTCAAAAGAAAGAGACCACATTCATATATAGCATTACCATCAACATATCCAGAGAAGTTTTTTAAAAGTAGGTAGGGACGGAAATTTTTTAAAAGAAGACTGAATGGAACAGCAAAAAGATCTGAACTCTATTCATTTAGTGCATAGTCAAGTAGGTATATATCAACTTTGAAGTTTAGAAGTAGGGGTGGTATATAATCTCTACCTCTAGTTCTCCCTTTGCATCTACATTTATTTGCAAAAGAAATTCTTTCTAAAAAGTCCCCTATCTCATTTTCCCTCAAGCTTCCTTAGCCTAGATAAGGTCTCCTGTCTATATCTAAACCATAGGAAAGAATGAAACTACCATGGCCAATCATGATTTAAACCCTAGAGAAAGGGTATGGTCTCTTCCCTAATCCCAAAGATACTAGGAAGATAAATACTCAACAAAACTGAGACTGTCAGAAATGAAGAATGAGATAAAGGAGTTAGGAGATGGTCTAATCCATTTCCTATGACTATAACAATACCTGAGTCAGGATAGTTTATTTATTTTTTATTCATTTATTTATTTATTTTTGTGGTACTGGGGGTTGAACCCAGGGCCTCATGCTTGCATGCTCTGCAAGTGCTGGACCACGGAACTACACCCCCAACCCACCATTTTTTTACTTTTTGAGACAGGGTCTCGCTAAATTACGCAGACTGCCTCTGGTTTCTAATTTGCGATCCTCCTGCCTCCGCCTCCCAGGCCGCTGGGATTACAGGCGTGCGCCACTGCGCCCAGCTTGTCTGGATAATTTATAAAGAAAAGAGATTCATTTTGGTTTACCTTCTGGAGCCTGGGAAGTCTAAGAGCACGGCACCAGTATCTTCCAAGGGACTTGTGTTGCTTCAACTGATGATAGAAAGGCAGAAGGGCAAGTGGGTATAAAAAAAAGAAAAAAAAAAAGGTAGCACACTACTTTAGTCTTTTAAGATCTGCCTTAAT
The DNA here is from genome assembly GCA_007922755.1 of Pedetes capensis. NCBI lineage: Eukaryota > Metazoa > Chordata > Mammalia > Rodentia > Pedetidae > Pedetes > Pedetes capensis. Next base: position 16,996 of record VMDO01000165.1, read on the forward strand.
TCTCTTAATGATCTGATTCCCTCTTAAAGGTCTTACTTCCCAACACTGTCATAATGGCAATCAAAATTCTTGGAGAGTTTTGTTTGTTTTTTGCAGTCCTGGGGGACTGCACCCCCCTGAACCCAGGACTTGGCACATACTTTGCAAGTGCTCTACCACTGACCTAAGCCAGGAAGGAGCCTCTTCCCTCCCTTCCTTTCTTTCTTTCTTAAGTCAATATCCTGCTAAATTACACAGCCTGCCTCTGGCCTCAAACTTGTAATCCTCCTGCCTCTGAGTTCCAAGTCACTGGGATTACAAGCACGCACCACCAAGCCAAGCCAACAATCAAATTTAACATGAGTTTCCAAGAGGACAAATCATATTCAAAACACAGCAGAAGCCAATCAGTAAGATACGCTACACTAAGTGTAGATCCACGTGCCTTAGAAGCCAAGTTAAGATGTAAGAGTAAGCATTCTACATGAAAATAAAGATCCTGCCTAATGTTTTTTCATGAAACATATGAAGGAGGTGTTCAGGAAGAGTTCCTGACAATTTCAGCATTTTCCTCAAAAAGCAGTCCTACAAAAACTTAAGAAGTAAACAATTAAATTACCAAAGATACAAACCATATAATTTAGACTCAGGGATTTTTCCAAAGCAGATGTTGTCAATATCTATAACTACAAAAAAAAACTTTATAAATCTTTACATACCATCTCATTCTGAGTGTTATGTCCTCTCAATGTATGCACTAGAAAAAGTTAACCATAAGATACATCCCTAAATAACTAACTTGGTCATTTTGAGTTACACAATATACTCTTTGAACATTAGAGAATGAGTAGCCCCATATAATGATTTCAGAAATTATTTTCTAAAGTGAAATTATGTTTATTTTGCCCTAATCAATATGGAGGGCTGGGATTGAGCTCAGTTGGTAGAGTGCTACGCTGCAGTCTCTGAGGTCCCGAGTTCAATTCCCAGCACCGCAAAAATGGGAGAAGGACCTGGCAATCCACTCCCAAGGCAATCCCGAAACAGCCATTGAAAACCCTATGAGAGTCGCTATGAGTGGGATACCAACTCGACGGCAACTAACAACAACAACAACAACAATCAATATGGAAATAATACATATCATTCCTAGCCACTGAACATATTCCTAGCTGTGATACTACTATGTCATCAGCATTTCTTCCATTTGTACATGACAAAACATACTTCTATTTATCAAAAGGGATTTTGAGTTCCTAACATAGAAATTAAAACAATGAATAAAACTGGGTCCTATTTTACCAAATATGTCTCTTAGAGGAGCATACTTGGCACCCAGTTGTTTACCACCTGGTTGTTTACATGGTACCAACATGTAGAATTCTAAGTATATCTAGAACCATAAATTTACACTGAAACCTTCTAACTTAGCCCTAAGCTAATTTTGTTTCACCAAACCAAATAATGATAAAAACTATTTCACATTGTTTTTGGATTTTCTATACACAGAGTAATGAACTATTACGGCCATGAAAAGTAGAACCACCTACTCAACCTTCCTGTATAATACTAAAGAACCAAAACTACAATTTATTAAGAAAGCTGACACCATTTTAAAGGAACAATCAGCCAGGTACCATTGCACGCGTGTAATGTCAGAGACTAGCGAGGCTGAGGTAGAAGGATCGGGAATCCAAAGCTAGAGGCAGCCTGCACAACTTAGAAAAACTCTGTCTCAAAACAAAATAAAAAATAAAAATGGGGCTGGAGGTGTAGATGACTGGTACAGAACTTGCCTAATGTGCCCAAGTCTCTGGGTTCAACCCCACCCCCTGTGCTGCAAAACAAATAAATTAATTAATTTAAAAAATTAAAATAAAATAAAGGAACAATTAGGAAAATAAGACTGTAGTTCTGGAGCATTATTTCTATGCAATTAAGACACATTTCAATTTTTTAATTATTAGTGATATATACTAAAATGGAAAAGAGATTGCGAACTATTGGCTTCAACATTCAAACAGAAAAGAAAACCTCTTAGAATCAAGAAACTTTTTGAGAATTACAAATTTGTTAACCTTACTCTAAATAATGGGAGAAGGGCCTGGCAATCCACTCCTAAGGCAATCCCAAAACTGTCAGCCATTGAAAACTCTAGGAGGATCGCTATGAGTCGGATACCGACTCAACGGCACCTGACAATAACAACAACACTAAATAAATTACTTTCAAACAGTGATAAAAGTTCCAACAAGGGATGGCAGTAGGTAAAATGTACAGTTTCCATAAGCATTATTAACCAATCACATGAAATGAAACATAGAAATCCTATTGCAACATTGAAACATATGAAAAACAATGTACTAATAGTAAGTGAGGGCTGGGATTTAGCTCAGTTGGTAGAGCACCGGCTCTGCAGTCTCTGAGGTCCTGAGTTCAATTCCCAGCATGACAAAAATGGGAGAAGGACCTGGCAATCCACTCCCAAGGCAATCCCGAAACAGTCTGCCATTGAAAACCCTATGAGGGTTGCTATGAGTCGGACACGACTCGAGGGCACCTAACAACAACAACAACAATAGTAAGTGAACTGTTTAAGTTTTTGTTTGGATATTATCCTAAATTTTTGACATTGTATGATGAGAAAGAAAACCAATAAAATATGATGTTAAGTGCTTTATGGGCATCATCTGCTAAATATAAATTTTAGTGACATTAAATTCCATTAGCTAAAGAGTTTTTTCTGTGTGTAATTTTAGTATGGTTACCTCCACCACATGCAAGTCCAAAATAAGCCTAAGCTTTTCTGACCATTTGGATTTGAGCACAGCATCAACCCCACCTGGTGGTAGCTGAACCCAGTCACATCACTAATTTAGAGACATAGAAGTCTAAATGAGACATACTTACTAAAAATGTTTATCATATAATGTAAAAATGCACACTGAATTCCCTATGCCAAAGTTTCCACAAAAACTATGTATGTATTAAATGCATTTAAGAAACAAATCATTTCAGACCTTTAAGGTAAACAAAATTTAATACCAGAAACAGTTTCATGATATATTTGTAACTCCAATGTCTTACGGACATCTCAAAGAAATTCATTCCTTTGGTAATTATTGAGTACTTATTATGTGACAAAAATACATAAATCATCCTTTCACCAGTACATAAATCAGAAATGTCTGCCCATAAAAGTATTATTTTATGAGATTAAGAAAACATCACAGATAAAGTAAGAAGAATAGCAGATGAAACACTTACACTATCCCTTCCTCCAACAATAAATATAAAATGCTTGTCTGATAAATTTGGTCTTAAGACTATTCACTTATGGTGCATAGAATTAATATAGCTTAGGAAGAAAAATTAAAAACCCAGAAAATAGATAGTAAGCAATAAAAATAAATGAAGTGAATACTTTGCCACACACCTAACTGCTTCATTATTACTTACGGTTTACTTATACTTATAAAAATTATCTTTAACCCAATAAAGCTTTAATATATAACATTAAGTCACTAACAGTCAATCCACAATCACAACATAAAATACATTTGCTATATAAACATGACATATCATATAGAAAATGTATATTCATATTTTACATTTGGGTTAAATATGAGGCTACCAAAATTCAGTTAAAGGCCATTTTCTCATCTTCATCTAATTACACATTCACTTACTTGCTTTTATATTCAAAGTAATCTTAGAAAGAGGAATAAATTTATGGTTTTTCTTCTGTTTTAAAATAAATGACACTGAGAGATCTAACACTGGCAACAATCTCCTTTGCAAATCAATAAATGCTGCCACAAGATATAAGGAAAGAATATAGTATTGGTAGTTTCAGAGCTCAGACTCTGGAATCAGATTTTTACAGGAAAAACAGATATGTGACCTTAATAACCATTAGAATATAAACTGTAAAAGAAGACAACGTATAGAATGGAAGAAAATCTTTGCCAGCTATCCATCTGACATCTAGATTAATATCTAGAATATATAGAGTTCAAAAAAATTAAACACCAAAAAAGCAAACTATCCGATCAAAAAATGGGCAAAAAAAATGAATAGAGACTTCCAAAAGAAAAAATACAAATGTCTAGCAATCATATGAAAAAATCTTCAACATCCTTAGTCATCAAGGAAATGCAAATCAAAACTACACTGAGATACCATCTCAACCCAGTCAGAATGGCTACCATTCTGACAAAATAAGCAATAACAAATCCTGGCGATGATGTAGGGAGAAAGGAACCCCACAGCACTGCTGGCAGGAATGCAAAATGTTATAACCATAATGGAAATCAGTATGGAGGTTCCTTAGAAAATTAAAAATAGAGCTACCATATGACCCAGCTAACCTACTCCTAGGTATGTATCTGAAAGAATATAAGCCAATATACCAAAGAGATGCCTGCTCTCCCATATTTATTGTGGCATTACTCACAATAGTCAAGATATAGAATCAACCTAGCTGTCCATCAACAGATGAGTGGATAGAGAAATCATAGTCTGCATGCACCATGAAGTTTTATTCAGCCATAAAGAAGGATGAAATTATGGCACTTGATGGAGAGATCATTTTTAGCAAAATAAGCCAGACCCAGAAAGATAAATATCACGTTTTCTCTCATCTGTGGATGTTAAACTTCTATATATTTTCATAATCAAAACATATAGTCATTAAAGTAGAAGGGACCTAAGTAGGGAAAGATAATGGACTAAAGAAAAGAGGGGCAAGAAGAAAAGGTAATGTGAGAAAAGAAAGGAAGTATCAAGTTATGTTGCTTTTATGGCAAAATTGGAATGTACGTGTGTGGATAGATATTCCCACAAAAAAAGACATGCAAGTAGAAGGGAGACCTTTGGTGGGGAGAAAGGGGATGGAGGTGGGGGCTCCTGAGAGGGTAAGGGAGAAGTGAATGTCAGCAATGTACAACAAAATTCATGTATGGAAATGTCATATTGAGATCCACTAAGTTATACATTAAAAATTACCAAAAAAATAAATAAATAAGAGCAGGGGATTTTCTGTTTTTGTTCAGTGATGTATCTTCAATGTCTAGAACAGCACATGACATGGGAAATAGATATTCAAGAAACATTTGTAGAATAGATTGTAGTAAGAGAATGACAATAATTTTTTTCTAATTACTTCATGGAAAGTACAGATAAGTCCAAATGGGAAATCTAGAAGAAAGGTTTTCTCCCATGAATACTATCATCATAATCATCATCATTATTATTGTTGGTATTCATTTTATGCTTACTGTATAGATAAGGACAGACCTTGAACACCTCAAACACAAAAACTGCATCTACTAACCTCATTTTATGTCAAGTTCCTAACAATGTGTGTTTAGACCTAATCATTTGATAAACAAATGAAATGAATTATAAATCATGATTTTCACAAATAAACCAGAGAGTATCCACAAAAGTATGGTCTGGTTTGTTTTTCTATGGAAAAATTCTTCTTTCTTCAATCCCTATTTGTGAGACAAGTCAAAAATAGATAACAGTAAAATTACAAAATGTTACCTAGAAAAAAAGTTATCATAAGAGTCAACATGCAAGATATACATTATTTTTAAAAACCAGTACTTTTAAAGACATAAAAGTAGACTTTAAAACTGAAAAGACATTATATTTCAGTTGAGAAGTTACCAATATTATAAAAAGTTTATCACAATAACCTATAATTCAAAGTATCAAAATATTAAGTTTGTTTTAGCAAGTGGGGTTAAATTATCCCAATACTCAAGATAAAAATGCATGATTGAAATTTAGGAAACATTCAAACTCTAATTCGTGTCTGGAATACACCAGTATTACATAATAAAATATATTTTAATTGGAGGCAGAAACCTCACCAATTTTGTTGTGTTCTGATTGGAGAAAATTAACTATAGACCAAACGATGGTAGTCAATAACATGAAGTGTAAGAAATAAAAAGTATGAGTCAAGAGCCTGGCAGTTACCAAATAGAGGGTTCCATGGGACCCAACACTTTTATTCAATACTCCAGGTATAGTAGGCACATCATTAATATGACAATATAAGCATCAAGCTAATGACAGTTTATATCAAACATCTAAATCATATGACCAGCTTTTACCGATTTAACACATATTTTTACCAAGTTTTCTGAATATGAAATTATGTTTTGATTTCACCTATGTAGAGAGAAAAATTATATTGCATTCAGTCCAAAGGATAGCATATTTCCAACTGCAAATGAATGAATTAGTTTTCTGGACTATACACCAGTCTTTTATTGTTATGGGTTAGGTATGAAGTGCCTGCTCCCCAAAGGCTCATTGAAGGCTTGATCCCCAGTTAGTGACACTACTGGGATGTGACTGAATCATGAGGGTGCTAACCTTATCAGTGGAATAATCTATGGATAAGTTCACAGCTGAATGGACTATTAGGAAGTGGGGCCTCTGAGGAAGCAGGATACTGGGGGTATGCCCATAAAGAGTATAACTTGTTGCAGGCCTCTTTCTCTCACTGTCTACACTTCCCAGCTGCCATGAGATGAGCAGCTCTGCTCTGTTGAGCCCTCTCCATCATGATGTTCAGCCTTGCCTCAGGCCTCAGCAATGGTGTAAGCTGACCATAGACTGAAGTCTCTAAAACCAAAAGCCAAAATATATCTTTCTTCCTTTTAAATTGTTTCTCCAAGGTGTTTTCTTATGGTGGCACAAAGCTGACTGATGCATTTATGAAGGTAGTTAATATGAAGAGAAAGATAAAGCATTAATATGAATGTACAGAAGGATGAGTTATCATTATAGTTTGTGAGAAATCCACTCATCCCGACCTTTCTAGGAAACGAATATTCCATTTCCCCTCAAAAGGAGAGTTAAAAGAATGCCCATTAATGGGGAAGAGGGTTCATTGTCTCAGTTGAGAGCTTCAATCTAAAAGCTGGGCTGTTACCAAAACTCCCTACACATCATTGCTCTTGTGTGTTTGTTACCACTCTTTTTCATCTTCTTTAAGATTTGTGGTTAGTTCCTATGTATTATCATGAGTTATATTAATGCCCTTTTCAGAACAAGGCAATAAAATATTCATAAACAATAATTAAATGAAGTCCCAGTGTCAGCAAAATAGTTTTTAAACCAAAAAAAAAAAAAAAAAAAAAAGAAGCCCTGGTTTATGACAAATTTACCAAGGCAATTATTGGTTCTTGGTAGGCATAAGTCTCAGAAATATCTGATAAACATTAAGATACTAAAATATTAATTCTTAAGCCTTTCAAAAATGACAGCTATTTCTAACACAAATAAGGAGCAATAAAATGGAAGTGACTAAAATGAAATGACAGGTAGACATCACCTGACCTCAAAACATACTTATTAGATGCTGTCAAGTTGGGTCCAACTCATAGGGACCCTCATAGGGTTTTCAATGGCTGATTATTTTGGGATTGTTCCAGGAGTGGACTGCCACAACCTTCTCCCATCTTTGTGGTGCTGAGAATCCAAGTCATGGCATCAGAGAGCACAGAGCAGCACTCTACCAATTGAGCCAAACCCCAACCCTTAAAACAGCACAGGACTGGCATAAAAACAGATACACAGAAAAATAGTGTAGGACGGAGAACAGAAATAAATCCACACATCTAAAAACTATTGATTGTATATAAAGGTACCAAAAACATACACTGGAGAAAGAATAGTCTGTTCAATTAATGGTACAGAGAACTGGATATCCATATATAGAAGAATGAAACTAAATCAATCTCTCTCTCTCTCTCTCTCTCTCTCTCTCTCTCTCTCTCTCTCTCTCACCACATATAAAATCAACTCAAAATAGATCAAAAACCTAAATGTAAAAGATGAAACTCAGCCAGGCACGGTGGCGCACACCTCTAATCTCAGTGACTCGGGAGGCAGAAGCAGGAGGATCGCAAGAGGCAATCTGCATAATTTAGCAAGACCCTGTCTCAAAAAGTAAAAAAAAAATGGGCTGAAGGTGCAGCTCAGTGGTCCAGCACTTGCAAAACGTGCAAGCACAAGGCCCTGTGTTCAACCCCCAGTACCACAAAAAAAAAAAAAAAAAAGATGAAACTCTGTACTTACTAGAAGAAAACACAGGAAACACACTTGAAGACATTAATATACACAATTTTTTTATAAGACCTCAAAAACACAACCAACAAAAACCAAAATAAGGAAATGGCTCATCAGATTAAGAAGTTTCTCCACAGCATAGGAAATAATCAAGAGTGAAGAAACAACCTATGGAATGGAAGAAAATATTTGGAAACTGTCCTGTAAGGGATTATTATCCAGAATATATAAGGTACTCAAAAAAACTCAACAACAGCAAAAAATAACTTGATCCAAAAATGAGCAAATGATCTGAATACACATTTCTCAAAAGAAAATAGTCAAATTGTCAAATATATATAAAAATGCTCATTATCAATAATCATCAAGGAAATGTAAATCCAGATCACAATGGATATCATCTCACCTGAGTTAGAATGACTATAAGACCAACACATACATACATACGTACATTCATACATACATACATGATAGATGCTGGTGAGGATGCAGAGAAAGCGGAACTCTTATACACTGTTGGAGGGAAGGTAAATCAGTGAAACCATTATGGATGATAGTATGGAAGTTCCTCGAAAAACTAAAAATAGAACTATATGATTCAGTTATGCCACTACTGGTGCTGGCATTTAGCTCAGTTGGTAGAGGGCTGGGCTGCACTCTCTGAGGCCCTCGGTTCGATCTCCAGCACTGCAAAAACGGGAGGACCTGGCAATCCACTCCCAAAGCAATCCTGAAACAATCAGCCATTAAAAACCCTATGAGGGTCACCATGAGTCACACCCGACTCAATGGCACCTAACAACAACATACTACTACTATGTATGTATCCAAAGAAAATGAAATCAGTGTATCAAGTAGATACTTGAACACCCATGTGTATTGCAGCACTATTCACAACAGTCAAGACACGGAATCAAGTAATACGTCCACTGATAGATGAATGAGTAAAGAAACAGTGCTATGTGCATATAATGAAATATTACTCAGCAGTAAAAATGAAATTCTGTCATTTGTGGCAATATGGATGGAACTACAAGAAGTTATGCCAAATGAAATAAGCTAGGCATAGAAATATAAACACCATATGTCCTCACTCATATGTGGAAGCTAAAAAAGTTAACTTCATAGAAGCAATGAGTAAAATAATGGTGACTAGAGGCTGGGGGAGGGGCAGAGATAGAGAGGACAGAAAATGGGTTCCAAAATATAACAAGACAGAAGGAATAAGAAGTTCTAGTGTTCTAGTACTTTATACACTACAGTAGGCTGACTACAACTTACAACTATTATGTATTTTATAAAGAGTTAGAACAGAGGAACTTAAAGGTTTCCAATATAAAGGATGATAAATGTTTAAGGGTGCTGGGATTTAGCTCAGTTGGTAGAGGGTTGCTCTGCAGTCTCTGAGGTCCAGAGTTCAATTCCCAGCACCACAAAAGTGGGAGAAGGACCTGGCAATCCACTCCCAAGGCAATCCCGAAACAGTCAGCTGTTGAAAACCCTATGAGGGTCACTATGAGTTCGATACCGACTTGACGGCACCTAACACTAACAACAAATGTTTAAGGAGATGGAAATACTAATTGCCCTGATTTGGTTATTACACATTATATACATACATCAAACTATCACACGTACCCTATAAATATGCACAATTTTTAAAAAAGAAATCGCAGGTAGAGAGAAACTAGGTTCAAAATTAATTTCTCAACAATTCAAGGAAATTAGTATTCAAGAAAAGAACCATTTGGCTAAGTGTTGAATAGTATAGATTTGCATCTTCCATGTTATCTCTACATTTAAATATTCAAATCCAACAGTATCCAGCAGAATTTTACCATTTGATAACACTGAAGCAGAGAATATATTCAATTCTTCACCAGTGGTTGCATTATGGGTAAAAGGCATCTATGTAATAATAGGTGGAAGAATTGATAGTACTCCAAAGGAAAAACATGAAAAGTGCTAATGTTCATTGTAGAAATGTAGCACTTTTTCATTTTACCACGGCAGCTTCAGTTCCACATGGATAAAGTAGGAAGGCATTCCATGAAATAAACAAATTGGTTACTCAACCCAATCTAAACATATTAATTTTTTTTTCAGTACTAGGGGTTAAAATTAGGGCCTTGCGCATACTAGACAAGAGCTCCACCGCTGAGCCAAACCCCCAGCCTTTTTTATTTTTTAGTTTTGAGACAAGGTCCCACTGAGTTGTGCTGGTCTCTTCTGGCCTCAACTTACAATCATCCTGCTTCAGCCTCCCGAGTAGCTGGGATCATGGACCTGCGCCACATTCCCTGACTCAAATATATTAATATTATAAGAACTATTTCAGCACTTGTAAATATGTTAAGTGTTTTGAGACACTAATTGAATTTAAGAGTTGCCATCCTCTTGTTTATACTGACAGTTTACCCAGCTACTCAAAAATTTTTGAAAAATACTTAATTTATAAATTATTTTGGAGCTCTGCTCAGATGAGCTCACAATTGAAAAAGGTAGTTTTACATTTAGGACTTCAATCCATTTTGAGTTAATGTTTTATATGAAGTGTGGATATAAGCTTATTGTTTTACATACTAATATCTAATTGTTGCCTCCTCATCTGTTGAAGACTATCTTTTCTCCATGAAATGTGACAAGTATGCACATATGAACAAGTGCATGGATCAACTTCTGGGGACTGTAATCGTTCCTTTGTCTATCTTTATCTCTTGATCATTATAAGTCTGTAATAAGTCTTCAGGTGGGGTTAGTCTTGCAATTTTGTTTTTCTATTAAAAGTTGTTCTGATTATTCTAGGTCTTTTGTATGTCATCATGAATTTTAAAACCATCCTTGTGAGTTTCTAAAAGCCTGCTAGAATTTAGATTGCAATTATGCTGAATCTACAATTCACCTGGGAAAAAATCAATATTTTAATAAACAATATAAACTCTGTCAACTTCAGATCAGATATATTTAGGTCTTCTTTAATTGTTCTCAATGTTTTATGGTTTTCAACATATGGGTCTTGCATGTTTTTGTCAAATCTATCCCTAAGTATTTCATATTCTTTATGCTGTGATAAAAGTATTTTTAATTTTAATTTTCAATTGCTTGTTGCTAGTAGAGTATATAGAAAAACTACTATGTTTTTGGATATCAAATTACTATCTTGAAATCTCTATTACTAGTTCTAGTAGCTTTTCTCATGAACTCAAAACAAGATACCCATACATACCAATTAGAATAGCTAAAAGTAAGAAGACTATAACAAATGTGAGAAACAATGTGGAAGTGGAATTTTCATGCACTAATGATTGTTGTTGTTAGGTGCCATCAAGTTGAGTCCAACTCACAGCAACCCTCGTAAAACAGAATCAAACACTACCCAACTCTGTGCCAAGCATATGATCTTTTTTATGTTTAAGCCCATTGTTGCAGATACTGTGTCAATCCATCTAGCTCAGAGTCTTCCTTTTTTTCATTGACCTGCCACTCTCCTAAACATAATGTCCTTCTCCAAGGATTGGTCCCTCCTCACAACATGTCCAAAATACGTCAGACATCACCTAGCCATCCTTGCTTTCAAGGAGCACTCGGGTTGTACTTCTTCTGGAATGGATCTGTTGATTCTTTTGGCAGTCCGTAGTACATTCAATATTAATCTCCAGCACCATAATTCAAAAGCATCAATTCTCCCATCTCCCTTATTTGCTGTCCAGCTATCACAAGCACAACATGCAACTGAAAATACCATGGCATAAGTCAGGTGCACCTCCATCTTCAATGTGACATCTTTTCAACACTTTAAAGAGGTCTTTTGCAACAGCTTTTCCCACATAGTACGTCTTTTGCTTTCTTGACTGCTGCTTCCGTAGGTGTTGATTGTAAGACCAAGTAAAGCAAACTCTTGGACAAATTCAATCTTTTCTCCATTTATCATGAAGTTACTTACTGACTCAGCTGTAAGGATTTATATTTTCTTGATGTTGGTAGGAATGTAAAGTATTACAACTATCAAGATGCAAAAACATCTTGATAACTTCTTAAAAAGTTACACATATACCTACCATTTGACCCAGATACTCCGCTACAAGGTATTTATACAAGAGAAATGAAAAGATACAAAGACTCGTACATAAAAGCTCATAGCACTTGACTGTAATATCCCCTAACTAGCACTAACCCAAATGTCCATCAACAGGTAAATGGATAAGCTAGCTGTGATATGTCAATGGTACACTAGTTTACAATAAAAAAGAATAAGCTATTGGTATATATATATATACGCTGATGACTTTCAAAATAATTAAGCTGACTGAATGAAGCTGAACAAAAACAAAAAGTATGAATCCATTTATACACAATTCTTTAAAGTAGAAACTAATCTATAGTAACATAAAATGTATCAGTAAATGCCTAAGGCATTACCAAATGACCTGAGGAATCTTTGGAGGGAGACAATTATGTTCATTGCTTTGTTACTGGTGATGTTTTATGTCAAAACTAAATTATGTATTTTCAATATGTGTAGTTTATTTTATTTACTTAGACTTTCATGGAAGGAAGGCAGGAAAGCAGGAAAGCAGGAAAGCAGGAAGGGAGGAAGGGAAGAAGGGAGGAAGGGAGGAAGGAATGAAGGAAGGAAGGAGGAAGAGAGGGAAGGAAAGAAGGACATTTGTCATTAGGTATCCAAAATATATGTCTTAAATTGATATATACTAAGAATTGCTTAACCAAAATGCTTGAGACCAGAGAATTTAGGATTTTAGAGTATTTGCATGTACAAAATGACATACCTTCAGGATAAGACCCAAGTCTATCATGAAATTCATTTATGTTTCATATACTCCTTATAAGAACCTGTACCCATACCACTGTGGTGACCAATCCCATCAGATCTCAGAAGCTAAGCAGGGTTGGACCTGGTTAGTACTTGGATGGGAGACGGCCTGGGAACAGCAGGTGCTGTAGGCTTGGGAGAAGGACCTGGCAACCCACTCCCTAAAAACAATCAGCCACTGAAAACCCTATGAATAGCAGAGAAGCATGACAATAGTGTTTCATCTATTGTACAGAGGGTCGCTATGAATCAGACACCAAGTTGACGGCACCTAACAACAACTCTTTACACACATAGCCAAAAGGTAGTTTTATACAGTTGTGTGTTGTGCACCAACATTTTGACTGTGACCCATCACAAGAGATCAAGTGTGGAATTTTTCACTTGTGGCAGCATGTCAGTGTTACGGATTTTGAAGCATTCAGATTTTGGTTTCTCTTATCAGGGATGTTCAACCTGAATGTAATTCACATAACATAAAATACATGCTTTCAAAGTATATAATTCAGTGGCTTTTAGTATATTGGCAAGGTTGCACAAAAATTATCACTAATTCTAGATCATTTTCAATACCCCCAAAAGAAATCTGTACCATTAGCAATCACTCCACACTCCTTCAATCCCCTAGAATATAGTGAGTTTCCATATGACAATGTATTTCATCTGGTCATCCCAATTAAAACCTAAAAATCATCCAAATTTCAGATTGCTTTTAACTTACTATCAAGGGCCTGTGTTACAAGAACTACTACTGTACTCTTAATTTTTTGTCTTATCATTAACTGCTAGTCAGGAACTTTTAGGGATAAGTATCTGGACTTGCAGAGTAAGAAGATGCTGTCCCTTTAAATGACTGCTAAAATCCCTTCAAATTGTTTTTCTGTTTCAGATAAAGCCCTCCTGAAAAAAACCATAAGGGACCAGTTTAAATCAGCCAAAATCACTGAATTATTCCTCTAGGTGACTTTGCTTCTAGATAAACTTTTCTGTTATAATCTCATTATAATGTTAAATTCTCTGCCCTAGACGGATTCATATCCACCATTTTTGAATATGTGATGTGTGAAGAAGCAAGATCGCAAAATGAACGTGCTGAGGAATCTGCCCACCTCTACCTGGGATGACAAGTCATTCCAATATGAATAGGCATGAGTCTTTTCAACAAAATTTTGTCTCCTGTGTTCTGAGAGACACTGGTTTGAGAGACAAACAAGAACTTTCCTTACAAGCTGCAAGGAATAGTCTTTGTTCATCCTTTTATCTCCTGGTTATACTGGCTTTGCACTCATCCAAGGGTGAACCTACTGTACTCAGTTACATACATGATAACCAGAAGTACACACATATAGATATTGATAATCTTGATGTTCTAATCACAATAATGTCATTTGGTGCACATGATCCATTGCAATAGTGACTACAAAATTATTATTTTAATTAAAATATTAATTTCAAATATAGAAAATTTATTTTCCTCAAGCTTCTCTTTATTAGCAATAGAAAGACTAGTCAGACTGTACCACAGTGGTAAAAGATAAACAGATGATGTCTTTGCAAACATTAAATCACACTTTTTGGCACCGCCTTTTAGGCCTTTTAGGCCTCTTTTTGGCACCCCTTTCTGCGCCTTCTCGCCCGTTCCTGCCCAGACCACTGATGAGAAAACGCCTCTCCCGCTGCTCTGCCCTGGACCTTTGGTGAGGAGAGAATGCTCTCCCGTCGCAATCCTCAACAAGGAAAGGAACCTGCTCTCCGTCTGACCACCGACAAAGCAACAGCTGTCTCCTCATGACCACTGAGATGACCAACACAGGTGTTTGCCCCTGGAAGGCAAAAGCGCCTGAGGCTTTTCCTTTCTCCCGTCTCTGCCAGGGTCCTGAGGGCCGCAGGAGTCTGCGCCTCTCACCTGAGGGTCCCGAGTGAATTGTGTTTAGTATCTGTGTGCGCGGCAGCGCAGCCAGTCTGAACCTCCAGGCCGGACCAGGAGGCGCGTGCCCCACATAGAGTTGCCCCACATATTTTTTAATATGTTGTTGTTGTTGTTAGGTGCCGTCGAGTCGTGTCCGACTCATAGCGACCCTCATAGTGTTTTCAATGGCTGATTGTTTCAGGATTGCCTTGGGAGTGGGTTGCCATGTCCTTCTCCCATTTTTGTGGTGCTGGGAATCGAACTCGGGACCTCAGAGACTGCAGAGCGGCACTCTACCAACTGAGCTAAATCCCAGCCCCATATTTTTTAATATACTCATTTTGAATAATTCCATCATAAACTATAGTTTCCAACAAGTTTTTAACATTTAATATTTATAAAAGCTTTCCATAAAGTCAACACTATTAGACGAATAATGTGTCTAAAGAAAACATCACTGTTTATATTACAGCATCTACAGATTCTAGAAGATAAAAATCATAATAAAAATTTAGCTGTTTCTAATATGATGGATTCTAAACAGGTACAATAGTTGGAATAATTTTACTGGTGATTAAGAAGTCTATTATTCTACAGATTATTTTTGGAGTACAGAAATTAAGTGTTATTAAAAAAAGTATAACGGTCGAAGGCCTGCAGCCGTAACCCTGTGGCATCCGATCCCATCAGATCTCGGGATCCCATCAGATCTCAGAAGCTAAGCAAGGTCAGGCTTGGTTAGTACCTGGATGGGAGACCGCCTAGGAACACCAGAAGCTGTAGGCTTGGGAGAAGGACCTGGCAACCCCCTCCCAAAAATCAATCTGCCATTGAAAACCCTATGCACAGCAGAGAAGCACTGACAATAGTGTTTCTCCTGTTGTACAGAGGGTTGCTATGAGTCGGATACCGACTCTACAGCACCAAACAACAACAACAATTAATAAACATTTAGGTAATTTCTCTTTTATTCTTTCTTTCTTTCTTCTTTCTTTCTGCTAGTCGATACTAGAATTTTTACACTACTATATTTAAAACATATTGAGTGGCACAGGCCTGTTATACCCCTGGCTCAGAAGGAAGAGGCAGGAGGATCTCGAATTTGAGGCCACAGGGCACCTGCATAACTTAGCAAAACTCTAACTCAAAATTTAAAAAAAAAAAGTGGGCTGAGGGTGTGAGTTAGTGGTGAAGCACTTGCAAAGTATGTGTGAAGCCCTGGGTTCAATCCCCAAGTACTGCAAAGCAAAGAGCATGAGAGAAAGAGTGAAAACAATACTCAAGCATTACTCACTGTTTAAAAAATGGTTATATGATACATTCCCAGCATACAAAATAGCAAGTTAGCTATGTTCCCAACAACAAACAAAAGTCTAAATTTGACCTCATACAACTGAAATGTTGAAGCATGATGTGTGAAGTGTATTACATTTCTTTGGTAAAAATACAGCATAGGCATTACGTCATGACTATGTGATTAAAATAGTAAAGATAGACAATTCAGAAAGAATAATACATATTTTTCTAATTTTTTGGAATAATTACTTTCAAAGTATACCTCCAAGAGTAAGCAGACTCTCAATATTAGAAAAGTATATAATCAAAAACCTTTGGAACTTACAAATGTACAAACACCACTAAATATATCCACTTCAGAAAAATTATCAGGTACCAATGAAAAGAAGAAAACCACAAAGCCTCAATAAAACACAAATGTACTTACTAGCTATTCAAAATTTCCCTGGAAACTTATAAATTGCTGTATCATAAATCTTGAAGCTTATTAACAGGCAAAACTATGAATACTAATGCTACAATGACAAGGCCTGTTCTCAATGTCTGAGAAACAAATAAACAAAGAAATGTAGGCATCATATCAAAATGGGATTTGTCACCTAAAACACAGTACTTCTCCTGGATATTTTCCTTAGAGAAATGAAAACTTAAGCTCACATGAAAACCTATACACACATATTTATAGCAGCTCTATTCATAATCACCAAAAACAATAAAGAACATAAATGTTCTTCAATCAGTAAATCAATAAACACCCATAAGAGTATTCCACACAATGGTATTCCAACAAATACATCCATGCAATGGTATTCCAACAAATAGAAAGTAACAAACTATTGGTACACCCAAAAACTTGGATAAATCTCAATGGTATTAAGCCAAGCAAAAAAAGCCAGCTTCAAAAGGTTACATATTTTATGATTCAATTCATATGAATAAAAAGACAAAACTATAAAACTGAGCTCCAAGACACTGCAGTGGCACAGGCCTATAATCCTAGCCACTTGGTAGGCTGCAGCAGGAAGATCACAATTTTAAGACCTGCATGGGCTACATAGTGAGTTAAGACCAGCCTGGCAAATGAACAAGACTCTCTCTCAAAATAAAAATTTTTAAAAAGTACAACGATAGAGAAAAGATCAGTGGTTGCCAGGTTTACAGCCAGGAGGGAGGCATAATTACAAAGCAATGATGGGTGAGTTTTGGTGGATAATGTAAATGTTCTGTATCACGACTATGGTAGTAGTTATGTGAATCTTTACATGTATTAAAATTTCAGATCTATACATGAAAAAACTATTTACTGAATAATAAATTTTAAAGTAAATAATATTTCTAAGAATTCTACCAATTTTACTCACCTATTCTGAAGAATGTGACAGTTATACACAATTTTTCAAGTTTTCACAATATTAATGGTGATAACAAAAAGTCAACCAATCAAGTGACTTAACATCTTCAAACCACTACTAACTTTTTAATCAAAGAAAGACTTACCAAGTTCATTGAGACTCTGAGCAGCTTTTGTTATCTCTCTACTCCCCCCTTGCAGTTGTCCTTGCAGTCTCTTACTGAGATACAAGATGCGAATAATTCTTCGAAGCAAATCACAGGCAATCTGTTCAAGTAGCACAATGTTAAATAAGTATAATTGACCCACAAAGTTTCATAATGATTACTGTTAATATCCATTCTTTCCAGAAACTAAAGATTCATTTATGCCTTTTTAATTTCATATCAATCAGAAACCTAAACAAGTCTTGTTGTTAGGTGCCATCGAATCGGGTCTGACTCATAGCAACCCTCATAGGGTTTTCAAGGGCTGATTGTTTCGGGGTTGCTTTGGGAATGCATTGCCATGTCCTTCTCCCATAAACAAGCCTTAAAAGGTACCAAATTTCTTAGGAGACCCTCAACAGTACCATATTTACCCTTTATAATAAATGTGTACCAAATGGAGAGGATTTGAGATTTAGATACCGTGGAGCCCAAAGATTCTTTTCAGTTCTGGACCAGTTTTCTTCAGTAGACTAGTTTCTAGTTTTGACTGTGCATTAAATTCAAGTGGGTAGGTTCAAAACGTTCATTGGCTAAACCATATGCCTGACCAATTAAATCAGAGCCTTCGATAAATGAGAGTCAGGTGTTTTGTTTTGTTTTTGTTTTTGTTTTTGAAATATCCCCAGGTGATACCAATGTTCAAGCAAGTTTGAAAACCACTGTGCTAGGGTTCCTACTCCTGCGTCCAGTCCTGGTTTCTCTTTTCTAGGTGCTTAGTGTTGTTGTTGTTGTTGTTGTTAGGTGCCGTCGAGTCGGTATCCGACTCATAGCGACCCTCATAGGGTTTTCAATGGCAGATTGTTTCGGGATTGCTTTGGGAGTGGGTTGCCAGGCCCTTCTCCCATTTGAGTGGTGCTGGGGATTGAACTCGGGACCTCAGAGACTGCAACGCAGCGCTCTACCAACTGAGCTAAATCCCAGCCCCAGGTGCTTAGTACAATAGTCATAAAACTTCTTCTAATTTAACTAGTCCTGAAAGAGTGAAGATGCCTCTGTTAGAGTTTTCCTAATGGTTTTTAGCCCTTAAAACTGGGGTTCAGCTCAGTTGGTAGAATGCTCTTTGTGCTCTGAGGTCCTGAGTTCAATCTCCAACACCACAAAAATGGGAGAAAAACCTGGCAGCCCACTCCTAAAACAGCCATTGAAAACCCTATGAATAGCAGAGAAGCACTGACATAGTGCCAGCCATGGCACAGTACAGGGAGTGTTTCCTTCTATTATACATAAGGTCACAATGAGTCGGATCCACCTTGACAGCACCTAAAAATAACAATAACTGGTTCTTAATCAACAAATTATTAGAGAACGTTACTAAAACAAAACCAAAAAAAATTTTTCAAACTATCTTACAAACTTTCAGATCTCTTCCTATTGCTTTTTTTCCCCCATCTCATACTGCATCTTAACCCATCCAAAGACTAAAATTTATAAAAAAAAGGAAATATTTCAGGTCACTTTATTACAGACGCTAAATCCAAAGCAGTTGGCCTAGAGAGAGTAAGGTGAAGGGGAACAGATGGAATAACCAATATGTAGTGAACTTTAGCCCCAGGAGTGATAACAAAACAAGGACAGTCTATGCTGTAGCATCATCGCCACTTTTGAACAGCTCTAAGGCTAGGACCTCTCCCCTATCTCAAGAGGAAAATTCTAAATGGTGTTAGTAAAAATTAAAAGCTACAGGAAAACAATATCCCTGAGCCTCCACCTATAAACATTCTTTGATGAGTTAAACACACAACATACCAGAGCCACACACAGCCACACTATGTACCCAAAAGCCACATAGGCATACACAATCTACAATATGCATACACAAAAACATACCATGTTTACAAACATACAAAGTCAAAGACACCCAAGCATTAAACATGTTTGCTTGTCTGCTTTCCAGAAATAACTATGGTTTGAAGAATGTCAAATGAGAATTTCCCTGTGAAAGTGAAGATTTAGGCATCTTTATCTTTTAATTAAATGTTACTTTCTACAGAGGCAGCCTGTACTGCAACTCAGTGGTAGATCACTTGCCTAGCATGTGTGAAGGCCTGGGTTCAAGCCCCAGTATTGCCAAAAAAAAGAAAAGAAAAGAAAAGAAAAAAAATCATATTCTGAATAGATAATATAAACAAAATTCAAAAGATAAAAAGAAATAACATTGAAAAATCACCTTCAAATGGATGTAGCGGTACATGCCTGTAAATCCCTGTGACTCTGGAGGGAGAGGCAGGAGGATCCCCAGTTTGAGGTCAAAGGTAGCCTATGTAACTTAGCAAGACCCTGACTCAAAATAAAAATAAATAAATAATGGGCCTGAGAGTGCAGCCCAGTGGCAGAGCACTCGCAAAATATACCACAAGAAAAAGAAAAGAAAAGAAAAATCATCCTCATCTCTCTATGTCCCAGCTATACTTCACAGAAACAATCACTGTAACCAGTTTCTTACTTGTCAGAATTGGCTTTTTTTTGAAGACAGATTCTTACTGTGCAACCCAGAACCCAGACTGGCCTCAAACTCATGATCGTATTGCCTCTGCATCTCAAGTGCTGGGATTACAGGTAGGCACCACCAAGCCTGGCAGAAATAGCATTTTTAGACAATCTGTGAGGTAGAATCTCTAGCAACCATTTTTCTAGGATTCTAAATACATGTTGAAGAGAGATAACCGGACCTTACCCCAGATCTCCTAGAATTCTCCGTCCACAATTCCTCAGTTCCACCCAAAGAAACGAATGCCCTCAAACATGAAATCTGTAAGCTTATTTCTAATGTTTTCATTTTTAACAATCATACTTAATCTTTCACCAAGTCTTACTGACTATCCTACTGCATAACACAACCATTGTTACTTTACCTCTATTCCTACAAACATCACCCTAATCCAAATCTTTATCACCTTCACCTTAACACATGGTCTCCTGGCTAGCTTTCCAGTATCTCACTGAAATCCACTCTACCAGGGTTTTCTCTTTATAAATACAGTTTTCAGCACTCCAGGCCTCTTTTTTTAATAAACTTTAGTGCCTCTCTACTTACAGATTATGTTGAATCTTCCAAGAATAACATTTAATAAAATCCTCACTCAACAAGCCCTAGCTAGTCTATAAGGCATTAACTCTCACTATTTCCCAATATAGTTGCCTCCCCTACAATCAATTTCCTTTCCTTGTTTCTTATTTTAGACGTTTATTAAATATACTATCAGCACTGGAAAGCATATTCAGAGATATATAGCTAAATGAACTTGGAACCACCACACAGAGGAGATAGAACTGTGTCAGCCACCTCAGAAGCCTTCCATCTCCCACCCTCCCCAAGAAGAACCACAATTCTCACTTTTATAGTAGTAATTTCCTTACTTTTATTTATGGTTTTATTACTGAAGTATATTTACACCCAAGAGTCATAGGCTAATTTTTCCCTTTTTTAATCTATAAATTTCTTCACCATCTTTTTCTTTTTGCAATTTGAATACATTGGATCCTGTGTCCTACAAGGTTTCCCACAAACTAGGTTTTGTTGACAATATCTTCATAGTGCAGTTTAACAAGTTCCTCTGTCTTCTACATTTCCTATAAATTAGTAGTAGTATATAGCCAACTTCATCAGATTCAGACTTAATATTTTTGATAAGATTAATCATTAGGTGGTGGCACATTTATAAAACAAGTATGACTTTCATTTTTTGGACTGTGAGCAGGCACTGATATTACATGTCATAATCTATTAAAACCCAAGTGATTGCAAAATGCTGATACTCCTAAAGTTTGATCTTTATGGGTTAGCACATAAAATTTCTTGAAAAAATAAATTTTACTTCATCTACTATTTGTTTGACCAAGAGTAGTGTTCACAGTTGTTATTGTTCTTAGGTGCCACAAAGTGGAGTCTGACTCACAGTGACCCTATGTACGACAGAACAAAACACTACCTGACACTGTGCCATGCACATGGTCTTTTTGTTTGAGCCCATTGTTGCAACCACTGTTTCTTCTCATTTTGAGGCATGCCACATTATCAAATGAAGGTCCAAGGCTTTACTCCACTCCCATCATTAATGTTGACTCAGAAGGCAACTCTTCCCGTCACCTTTTGAATGCCTTCCAGCCTGGAGGGGTTCATTCTCCAGCACTATATTTGACAGTGCTTCTCTACTATTCATAAGGTTTTCAATGGCTAATTATTTTGGGAGCAGGCTGCCAGGTCCCTCTCCCTAGTCTGTCTTAGTCTGGAAGCTCAGCTAAAACCTGTCCAACACAGGTGGCCCTATTAGTATCTGAAATATTGATGGCACACCTTTCATCATCTAAGCAACATGCAAGTCCCCACAGCACAACAAGCTGACACATGGGGGAGTGTTCATAGAGGAAAATAAAAATAAATATGTGATCCTTCTCTTGGTTTGTTGTTGTTAGGTGCCATCGAGTCAGTGTCCAACTCATAGCAACTCTATGTACAATAGATGAAACACTATTGTCAGTGCTTCTCTGCTATTCATAGGGTTTTCAATGGCTAACTGTCTTGGGGGAGTGGGTTGCAGGGTCCTTCTCCCAAGCCAACAGCACCTGGTGTTCTTGGGTGGTCTCCCATCTAAGTACTAATCAGGTCCAACTCTGCCTAGCTTCCGAGATCTGGAGGGATTGGATGCCACAGTGGTATGGCTACAGGCTCTCTTGGTTTACCGGTTTTCAAAAGGAAGGGTTTCCTAATACCCACTAATGATAAATAATCAATGGAATTTTGTTGTTTTAGTGTTGGTGTGTTTCATCATGAATTCATAGATTTAAACATAACAGGGATACCAAGCATTGTGGCTCTAATCCTTGCTGAGGCTCAAATTTTGACTAGTGAGAACCTATTAGAGTCAGCAACTGTACCATTTTGCCTGAGATTAAGGGGTTTCCCATAATTGAGAACTTTCAAGGCTGGTCACCCTAGGGCATCTTCAAATTGGTTCCTGATTTCCTTTGTCACAGATCTAGTATTCATTGATATATTCATTGGTATTTGGTATAAAAATGTTTCAAGATCATGTTATATTTCATGTCCCAGACCTGGGATCAAATATTTCTCAAAGCAGCCCTGGATTCTTTTAGGAGGAAACAGCATTTCAAAACCATATTCTGGAAACTAAGTTTGCTCCTCTTTGGGCCTGTTCCACAGACACAGCTAGGAAATGTTGGAATTAAAATATGGCATAAATATTCATTTGCTTTATTCTATAATACACACCAAACATTCTCAGATTAACATTATACATATACATATGTATGAAAATGTATATATAAGGTTTTACTATTTTAAAATAAAATTAAAATATCTCAAGTTTATATCGATACTTCCAAGTAAAAATCAAAAGTACATGGTGTTTACTTGACCTTCTATCTTATATCAGAGTATCATTTCTTTCCCACTGAGACTCTGAGATCTTAAGGACATCGGAGATAACAAAATTAGAATGATTAAGATAATTCATTTGCATTGCTGCACACAACACAGAAAATAATATCTGATTAACAAAAACACCATAATAAAAAGTATGGCTGCTGAAAATAGCAAAAATTTTTGCATGTGCTCTCACCACACTTTTTACAGCCAAATTCTGTTTCTTTCACAAACCAAATAGCCACTACCTACTACCCTCTCTTTTACAGCCCTCATTTAATCCTAGTTCTAATGTTCACTACAAGTCTTTATATTGGTGTTTCTCAAATCATTTTGGTTGTCCAAGGTACTATTAGACTCCTAAGGAAAAAGATCATGGAAATAATATTCCCTTATGTTGATGGGAGTCTCTATACTTAAAAATCAGTTTGGTACATCAACTATCTATTGCTGCATAAAAACCAGCCCAAAACTTAACAGATGAAAATGACTGAATCCATACTCTATATATCAAAAATTTAGGAAGAGATCAACTGTTCCATGTGGTATCACATAAGACCACTCACTCTGCTGCATTCAGCTAACAAATAAGCTGGTCTGGACAGTACAAAGCTTCACTCACATGTCTGTGCATCAGTGCTTCCCTACCTATCAGATCTATATGGTCAGCTTGGGCTTCCTCATAGCATAGTGGTCCCAAGGAAGCTGGACATCTTACACAGATACCGACTTTTGCTGAACAAAATAAAAGCTGTTATGCCCCTTAAAGGCCAGGTCTCAAAGTAACCCAGTATCAATACCATCGCCAGAGTTTTGATGATTTTGCTATCCTACTTGCTGTATATGTTCTCATATTGTTTAGAGATATTGGCATTTTTACCCTATTATTACCATCATCTTTCCCTCCTTTTATTTGTTGTTGTTGTTGTTGTTGTTATTGTTTGTTTGGTTGGTTGGTTTTTGTTTTTCAAGATAGGGTCTTACTATGTAGTCCAGGCTGGCCTCAATCCTCATTGCTTCACCTCCTGAGTGTGCTAGGATTACAGGCATGTGCCATCATGTATAGCATTACTCCATTCTTGATACAGTCATTTATTCAGAGGATAATTATAAAACCCATAAGACAGGTTTGTAATCCATATAAAAATGTAGATAAAATTAATTGCTACATCAACTAAAACCCTGCAAAGTTATGTGATTAAAAAATGGACATATAAAGTATACAAGTATAAAAACGAGGTTTCATGGATGAGATCCTCCATTCCAAATTCTCTTAAACTTTCTTATATGATTTTAAAATTAAAAAGCTAAATTTCAAAACTCTATTTAATTTAAAAGCTAAAAAAAATCATGATTTAAAAAGTCAAAAACTGAAATGATAATTTTAAAAGATGAAAGGAAAACTTTTTTGATATGTGAATTATGTATCGGTGCTAGGGTTTAGCTCACTTGGTAAAGTACTGCTTTGCACTCTCTGACAATCTCAAAACAATCAACCACTGAAAATCCTATGAGGGTCATATGAGTCAGACCCAACTTAAGGGCACCTAACAGCATAACAAATTATATAGTAAAGCTATTGTACTTTTTTTTTTTTTAATTGCAAATGCTCTACCATCGAGCTGCATCACCTAACCCCTTTATTTATTTTCTATCTTGGGACAGGGTCTTACTAAGTCACATAGGTGGCCTCTGGCTTTGAACTTGCGATCCTCATGTCTCTGCCTCCCAAGTCCCTGGGATTTCAGGCACGCACCACCACACCCAGCAAGATCTATATTTTTCTTCTTTTCCTTTTAAAAACCATATTCCACAGAATCAAAAGCCAAGAATCCTAAATTTAGAGAAAGCAATCCCCTTTCATAGACTTTACTGCTGTATACTGAGTATATATGGGCTGGGATTTAGCTCAGTTGGTAGAGCAGTCTCTGAGTTCCCGAATTCAATTCCCAGCACCGCAAAAATGGGAAAAGGGCCTGGCAATCCACTCCCAAGGCAATCCTGAAACAATCAGCTATTGAAAACCCTATGAGGGTCGCTATGAGCCGGATACCGACTCGACGGCACCTAACAACAACAACCGAGTATATGAACTTCAGCAAGTAACTTTCAGGATCTCATTTTAATCACCTACAAAATGATAACTCACCCATAAAGTAACTTCTAAACATAATTATTATGAAAACTGAATGATTTAGAACATTTGAAGATGTTTCATAAATTGTTAAGTCCCGCATAAACATAAAATTTTTTTAAATCACTAATACCTAGCTAGATGGCAAAAATAAGATTCTTGAAATTACTGTCAAAACATTGTTCAAAGAAGAGAAAAAAAGAAATGCACAGTTCTGGCATGTTTAAGATTTGGAGTTGAAGGAAAAATGTTAGCAGAAATTAAATTTTTTAAGTTAATGAATTAAACTTTATTGCTAAAATAATGAGTTGTAATCAAATCAAATCATGATGTGCATGAAGACTATCATAGTCCCAGATAGTCTGGATAATAAAAACATGCCTATATCTTCAAATAGAAGAATATTTTAATGTTTACTAAAGTCAATTTCCATTTCCACCAGTAACGATGAAAGTTCCAACTTTATTTCTTGCCAATGTTTGTTTTCTTTCTAATAGATCCACTCTGTTGGGTATGAAGTAGTATCTCATTGTTGTTTTGATTCGCATTTCCTTAAGGACTAATGATACTGAACATGTTTTCTTGTGTCACTTATATATCTTCTCTGGAGAAGTATCTATTCAAATCCCTTGCCCATTTTAAAATTGGGTTATTTGTTCCTCTTTCCCCATTAAAATTAATACTTTCTGAGTTTCTTTGTTTGTTTTTGTGCTGAGCATTGAGCCCAGGGTCTAGTGCATGCTATCACTGAGCTACACACCCAACCTTGTTCAGATGGCTTTGCCTTGCCTTTTCCCAATTTCTACCTTCAATCAAGCACAGGAGTCCTCAGCTAAACTGGTAACACTAGTAAGAGCTAGTAACACGGAGAGATGGTAACACTAAAGGGAGCTGTACTTTACATTTTCACAATTTCTGCCTGATTCATTGGTAACATCACTGGTGGCCACAAAGACCCTCCTTTTAGAGGGTGCTACAGAGGAAAAATGACCACTGTGGTGATCAGCACAGATCTGCATCATGGATGACAAACAGCTTCCTGAACCTTGGCTTTAGTATCAGTCATGGCTGGTAGTTTCTCCGGCTGTGTGACCCTCCCTGTGTGAATAAGACCACATCCTCTCTCATCTCTATCCTTTGTTTTTTGTTGTTGTTGTCAGGTGCCATCCAGTCATTATCTGACTCATAGAGACCCTCACAGGGTTTTCAATGGCTGATTGTTTCGGGATTGCCTGGGGAGTGGATTGCCACGTCCTTCTGCCATTTTTGTGGTGCTGGGAATTAAACCCAGGACCTCAGAGACTACAGAGCAGCACTGTACCAACTGAGCTAAATCTCAGCCCCCTTTATTTTATAGCCAGCTTTACTTCCTCTCCTTCCTTTGGTCACTGTTTCAATTTGTTACTTTCGGGGGGTGGCGGGGGTGAAGCCACAAACACTGTGTCACAAATTAGACATTGTAGGGAAGGCAGGTTGAGGCTACAACAGCCCCCAAACGATCCCCCTCCTCTACTCTAATAGTCTTCATAAGTATTATATTGTCTTGGTTTAATGTGCTGTGCTTTTTTGAGCATCTTTAACTACTCTCCTTCCTTATTCATGGGGATCTTAACCCTGTTGGAACTGGAGTCAATCATTGCTCTTTCCTAGGCAGCCCAGTAATTAACTGTGTCCATACTCTTTGAGATGTAGCTCTTGAAAATTCCAAGATTTCTGTCTGTCTCTTTTCCTGGTCTTGTAAGATACTTCCTTTTCTGTTTCTTTGTTGAAAGATAGATATGGAAAACACTCCCAGTGTTCTAAAAGACCACCTTCCAGGTACTTAATTGCTAAAGAGAGACAATTTAAGTCTGAAAGTCTTAAGAAAAAAGTTGCTTTTCTTTTATAATAATCCCTGGCCTCCAGATGAATCAGGAGACCAAGAACACTGGCTGGAAAATGGGTCTTTAAATGACAATACCATTCTCTATCTCTATTCTGTAAATAGAGGAAAAGTGAGAAATCCCCTGCATCTAGGACTTCATGAAACTGTATCAGCACCCTAGACTGAGACAATCTTTTCAGGTTTATGTGATTACAGTCTCCAGCCCATTACATCTATTGAACTGATCCAGACATCATGACTAACCCCTGCCTCCAACCAGTACTTTATTGGCAGACTTCTGATCCTCTGCCATACTCAGCACAAGGAGGTACGATACTCAATGTGAAGCCACTTTCTCAGTCTCCTCAACCAACAGACAGCTCTCTCCTAACTCCTTCTCCTCCCCTGAGGCAGATGCCTCTAATTTTCTAACCCCTAGACCTCCTACCCTGCCAATCCCATCTCCAATGGGACTAAAGTCAGGAAACAAGCTAGCACCCCACTATATTCAAGGGATTTATTCTTATTATACAGGAAGTACTGAATGGAGACAGATTATCAGGATGCATGTCCCCTTTTTAGTGGCAGATATGGCTTAATTTAAGGAAAGATTTGGTAGGTTCTTAGAACACCCTGGTAGATTCAGGGATGAGATCCTTAAATTGAGTTTGATGTTTGTCCTGACTTGGAGGGATGTGGCTGTAGTGTTGATTCACTGTTGCACTTCTGATGAAAAGTAGCAAATTCTTAAAAAGGCCACTAAAGGAGCTGGGCACAGTGGCGCATTCCTGTAATCCCAGCGGCTTGGGAGGCGGAGGCAGGAGGATCCCAAGTTCGAGACCAGTGGCAGTCTGCGTAATTTAGCGAGACCCTGTCTCAAAAAGTGAAAAACTGGGCTGAGGGTGCAGCTCAGTGGTCCAGCACTTGCAAAAGCATGCAAGCACAAGGTCCTGGGTTCAACCCCCAGTACTGAAAAAAAAAAGGGGGGGGGGCACTAAAGGAGCAAATGGGCTAACATCCATAACCCAGGCCACAATACCTAGAGACCTGAAGATGCTGCCCCCACATAGACCTCAGTTGGGAACCTGAGGACCAGGATGTAGCATCCCATAACTTGTGTCTCAGAAGGGATGAACAGATGTCTAATTAAGCCTGTTAGTTACATTAGGGTCAAGGAGGTAACACAGCAGAGGAAGAGAATGCTAGGGTATTCTTAAACTGCTTATTGGAGGCCTTCTAAAAATACACCAACATCAATTCTGAATCAGTTGAAGGAAGTGCCTTAACTGCTATGCATTTTATCACACAACCTACCCCGGATATTCAGAGAAAGTTACAAAAGCTTAAGAAAGGACCCCAGATGCTGCTGTTGACCTTGGTAGAGGAGAACTTCAAGGTTTATAACAGAGATTATTAAAGAAGGTCAGAAAGGACAGGAAATTAGAGATTTTGGCTGCCTTAATTTGATCACTACCTCAGGGTAATCCACAAGGCCCCCAAAATTTACTCAATGAGAATCATGATGGCTGGGCATAGTCTCCCAAGATGGAGAATCAACACTTTGACTAAAGAGGCCCAAGGATCCTCCAGGCTCCACTCTTACCAGAAGACAGCATCATATCAATGGAGCCTCAGGTAACCTTTGATGTGGCAAGCAGAAAGAATTCTTATTGGATATGGTAGCTGCTTACTGTGTTCTGACCCAATCTACTGGCCCCTCTCTAACATCAACCGCACAGTAACTAGTATAGATGGGCAGTTTAAGGTAAAAAGTCTTAATTTTTCCCCTGTCTTGTAAAATTAGGTCCATCACCTTTTCCATTCCTTCCTATATGTTCCAGAATATACTGAATCTCTGTTATGTAGGAATCTCTTTAGTAAATTGGGTGTCTCTACTTCCCTAAAACAAGAATAGTTATAGGTCTCTGTAGATCCAGAGTAAGTGATTCTTCTATCAGCAATCCTTGGCAGTTCTGGCACAGGACTTCAGCTAGACCCTGAGGCTATAAGGGACTGAATACAGGCCTCCGTTTGAGACACTGACTAGACTGTAAATGTAAAACCCATAAGAATATAGCTCAGCCTAAAGTAGGTTATCCGTGGAACAAACAGTATCCTCTTAAACTTGAGGGACTGAGAAAGTATCCAACTTCTACTAAAGAAGTTTCTTGAGTGCCGGGCGCAGTGATGCACGCCTGTAATCCCAGCAGCTCAGGAGGAGGAGGCGGGAGGATCACAAGTTTGAGACCAGAGGCAGTCTGCGTAACTTAGCGAGACCCTGTCTCAAAAAGTAAAAAAAAGGGCTGGGGGTGCAGCTCAGTGGTCCAGCACTTGCAAAGCATGCCAGCGCGAGGCCCTGGGTTCAACCCCTAGTACCGCAAAAAAAAAAAAAAAAAAAAAAAAGTTTCTTGAATATGGGCTCATTAGACTATGCCAACTCCCTTGCAACTCTCCTATTCTGCCACTAAAGAAACCTGATGGCGAGTACTAAGTCATTTAGGAACTCCATGCAGTCAAGAAAGCAGTAATCCCTATGCATTCCATGGTTCCTAACCCATATACTCTGCTAACCCAGGTCTCTGGAAATGTTCAGTATTTTCTAGGATTGGACCTAAAGGATGCCTTTCTCTACATACCCCTCCATCCAGACTCATAATATTTATTCACATTTGAATGGCTGGATCCTGACTCACAGGGGCTTACCCAGTATACCTGGACAGTGCTCACACAGAGGTTTAGAAATAGTCCCCATTTTTCTGGATATGCTCGGGCCAAGGAACTAAGAGAACTTACAATAAAAGAAGAGACTTTGCTACAATATGTAGATGAGCCATTAACTGCCAGCAGCCCTTGCCAAGATTCAGATAATAATGCTATCACTGTTCTAAACTTCCAGGCAGAATGAAATTATAAGATCTCCCCCTCCAAGGCCTAGATTTTAGTGCAACAAGTACAGTACTCATCTTTCATTCAGACACTAGAGGCCCAAGCTCAGGCAGATCAGAAGCAGGCAATCACCTCATTGACCCCTCCTCAGACAAGGAGACAGCTTCAGGGCTTTCTAGGTATGGCAAGTCTCTGCTGAATCTGGATTCCCAATTTTGGGTTACTAGCAAACCCACTCTATGAATCCCTGAAAGCAGATGAAAGAGATCCTCTTTATTGGCATAAGGATTGTTAGCAAGCATTGTGGCTCCCATCTCTAAGCTGGGCTAGACCTAGGCACTAGGACCTCCAAACCTATAAAAGCCTTTCACCTTCTATTGCGGTTTAAATATAAAATGTCCCCCATAGGCTCATGTTTGAACAATTGTGTAAGCTACTAGCACAATTTTGGGAGGCTATGGAATCTTAAAGGAGGTGAGACATAGCTGGTGGAAGCAGGTCACTGGAGGCTGGCCTTTGAAAGCAATACCTGGAACCTAGCTGCAGCTTCACTCTCTCTCTGCTTCCCGGTCCACTCTGATATGAAGAGCCTCCACTACACACTTTCCCCATGAAATAAACTGCTCTGCCATCTCTTCTCTGTCAACATGAACTAACCCTCTGAAACTATGAGACAAAAGTTGTTTCTGTCAGGTATTTTGGTCACAGTGATGCAAAAGTAACTAATTTACCTTGTACATATCTGAAAGGCAGGGAATCACCTTACAAATTCTAATCCAAAAGCTTGGGCCCCTCCCTAGCCAGTCTCCTATTTCTCAAAACAGCTAGACCCTATTGGCCAACGCTGGCC
The DNA here is from genome assembly GCA_007922755.1 of Pedetes capensis. Classification (NCBI taxonomy): domain Eukaryota; kingdom Metazoa; phylum Chordata; class Mammalia; order Rodentia; family Pedetidae; genus Pedetes; species Pedetes capensis. Next base: position 47,782 of record VMDO01000165.1, read on the forward strand.
TGGCTGCTTGAGAATGTGGCCATCACAACCCCTCTGGCTAAGGAGACATCAAAGCTTATACCAGGACAGCCTCTGGAGGTCCAATCCTCTCATCAGGTACAAGCTGTTGTATAGGTAAAAGGATACCATTGGTTTACCAGTGGGAAATTGATGCAATTTCAAGAGTTATGAGTCCAGAAGAAATAAGTCTCTGGTTCATTCATTTCTGCTTTGATCTGTATTATTTTCTATCTTCTCCTAAATTTGGGACTCGTTTGTTCTTCTTCTAGTCCTTGAGGTTTAATGTTAAGTTTCTTGAGGTCTTTGATCTTGATGTAGGCATTTATTACTATAAAATTCCATCAGGCCCCAATTCTTAAGAGAGAATGATAGGCAGGTTAACTTAGGCATTAGCAGGTGATATGGAAGAAAAGAGGATTGAAAATGGCTCCTACTATTCTTCCATGATAAAGAAGCCACCAGTGTGTCTGAGGACACTGGAAGGACATTTTCAAGTGGATTTCACACCCCATCCAAGCACTGAGCCATTTACAAAACAAAGATCCTAGCACACAGAGCTGGGAGCAGTGGGCTGATGTCACATTGGCTGTTCTCTAGTTGGAATAAACTAGTGGGAACAAGTGCCCACCCATACTCTCTTTCTTTCTCCTTCCACAAGCTCTCTCTCTTCCTTTCCTCTCTGCTCTTATACTCTTCTCTCTCCAGCAACCATGTGCACAACTCTCCCTTCTCTTGAGTCTGCCATTCTCTCTGTTTATCCAAGGCAGCTTTCCTTCTAAAAGCCAGCTTAAGTCTTCTGTACTCTCTGGCTTCTCTACCTTCCCTTGGGAAACAGAAATATCTTTACGCTGATCCACCCAGGGAATGCAGATTTTTCCAAGTACCTTTGCACATTTACATAAGCTTCTTCAGATACCTCAGTTTTCCCTGTAATTATTCCCTAAAGGTACACTATCTTTAATAAACCTATTCCATACTCTCTATTAAATAAAATTCTGTCAGAGAACTGCTTTTGCTGCATCCTCGTAAGTTTTGATATGTTGTTTTCTTTGAGCTATCTAAAATTTTCCCACTCATAAAAGCAACATGAATAATAATGTATTAAGATATAAAAGTGAGAACCTACCTGCAGTCTTGCTAGTTGTGCAGTACGGGCTATTATCTTATTGTATTTTATTGAATAATAATGTATGAAGATATAAAAGTGAGAACCTACCTGAAGTCTTGCTAGTTGTGCAGTTCGGGCTACTATCTTATTGTATGGATCAACAATTTTTGCTTTCATCCTAAGAGGAAAAAAAGGAAACCCGAGAATAAAATCATTTTCAAAATATCAACAGAAATATTTCCATTCCACATATCTATAAAACGAGCAATAGTACCTATCTACAGCTCCCTGTAAAGCCCCAATTCTCGTCTGCATCATCTGAAGAACACCTAGGAAAACAAAACAGCTTACATTGGCATTACAAATTTACACAGATTCATACCAAATAAAAACTCAAACTAAAAGAATATATATAAATTTTTTCTGCCACTATCCTAATGCAAGCAACTAATATTGTCTACTTGCACCATTATGAAAGCTTTTAACTAGCCTCTGCCTCCAATCTTAGAAACATTATACATTCTGATAATAAGTTAATACTATTGAGTGCATGAGGAGTACCAGGAGAAGAATTAAACAATATTGCATCACAAGACAATATTCCTCCCTCCTTAAGAATTTGATCAACAAAAGGGAAAAATCACTTAACTTCCTCTTGGTGTGTAATGATTAATAATAGTAATCAAACACAAGTAATAATGTAAAACACATTTGTAATATTTCATATTTATGAGATGTAGTTTAATTTAATCAAGAGAGAATGAAAAAAATCAAATAAAAGATATTGTTAGGTGCCATCAAGTCGGGTCCAACTCATGGCAACCCTATGTACAACAGAACAAACACTCCTATGCCTGGCACTATAGTCATCAGTGCTTCTCTGACATTCATAGGGTTTTCAATGGGAGATTGTTTTGGGAGTGGATTGCCAGGTCCTTCTCCCGAGCGAGCCTGCAGCATCTAGTATTCCCAGGCAGTCACTTATCCAAGGACTAACCGGGCCAACTCTGCTTAGCTTCCAAGATCAGGCAGGATTAGATGCCAGGGTACTACGGCTATGGATAAAAAAGATGTGTTGTTTGCTGTTGTTAGGTGCTGTCAAGTCAGTATCTGACTCATAGTGATCCTATGTACAACAGGCAAAAACAGTATTGTTTTTTGGGAGTGGGTTGCTGGGTTCTTCTCCCAAGACTACAGCACCTGGTGCTCCCAGGCAGTCTCCCATTCAATGACTAACCAGGCCCGAGCCTGCTTAGCTTTCAAGATCTGATGGGATTGGATGCCACAGTGCTACAGCTGCAGGCTAAAAAAGATGTAGTCAACAAAAGTAAGAGGATTCGTACAAATAAAAATCCATGCATTATTATTCTACTATAATTTTATTGAGGGCCTGAGGTTTAGCTCAGTTGGTATTTCTCTGACGCCATGGGTTCAATCTCCAGCACCACAAAAATGGGAGAAGGACATAGCAGCCCACTCCCAAAACAATCCCGAAATAATCAGCTATCAAAAACCCTAAGAGGGTCACTATGAATCGGACCTGACTCAATGGCACCTAACAACAACAACAACAACATAATTTTATTGATAAGAGTTTCAAAGAGATTCTTCAAGAAATGGAAAAAATAAAGAATTTAAGCTTACTTTCACTAGTACCCACGCTGGTAATATTGATTTTGTTTTGTTTTGCTTGAAACAGGGTCTCCCTAGGTATCCTAGGCTGGCCTCACAATCCCCCAACCTCACTCTCCCATGTGCTAAGAGCATGAACAGGCATGAACCACCACACCTATCTTTAATGTTGATATTTTTATTGTTTTAATTAACTAATATCTACAGGAGCACTAATTATGTGCAGGCATTGTTATAATCATTTTACTAAGTCATTTATACCTCAGAATAATGCCATTTTGGTACATATTAATATGAAACACAGAAACATTAACTAACTTGCCCAAAGTCACATATCAATTAAGTGGTAAGCAAGGAATTGAACCCAGATAGTTTAGCTCAGAGGTTACTCAGCAAAGTTTTAAAGTTTTACTGAAATACAGCCACCATATCATTTCCATATTAGCTGGCTAGCTACTACCAGTCCCCAATGGCACAACTCAGTATCTAAAACAGGGACCATATGGCCTGCAAAGTCTTTAAAAAGTCTAAAATCTATCCAGTTCTCAACAAGAAAAGCTTGCCAATCCCTGGTCTAGCTCCATTTAATCTGTAATAGTTGATAGAAATACCTTCCAAAGACTCAATCCCAGTTGCTTGTGCCAGTAAATCTTCATGTCTTGCAACGACCTGAAAATCAAAGATATTAAGTGATATGAAAGTCAGTGAAAAGCATAACCGAATTAGTATCCATCCCCTAATGGCCCATATTGTGCTCTACCACCTTATCATTTGACAACTTCATATAATTTCAGCAAATGTTACACTTTGTGCTTACCAAGTATAAACTGCCAGTGTAACATCCTCATTTTTCTTATTCATGTTCTACTTCCAAAATTCCATTTTCTATTATCCTTATCAAAGATATCCTATTTTTTGCCCACTATATTCACTGTACATCAATTTAGGTGTAAACAGAAGAATAAATAAAAGGTTCTGGAGAGATAGGTATATTAGTTTTCAACTAACAAAAAGTGGTTTACAGAAAACTTGGCAAAAATGTAATTTGAACAAAAAGTCACACTGGTAAGTTATTCACCTGCTCGTGTAAATATGCATTTATATTTAACAATGATGAGATTACAAAAGGGCTAAATTATCACTTTAGGCTGAATAATCTGCATGATCCAGAAGATTGGAATTACCTGTAGGTGTAGTTCTTTATCCAACTGACTGATTCCTTGGGCAAGTTTTGCTAGTTGTTCAGCAATTACAGCTTGATGAATAGACTGGGAAGTATAAATCTTTACATCAAACTCTTCATTTAAAAAGTCACTATAACACTCTAGGGGAAAATATGGAAAACTCCTTATTTATCCTGTATTAAGCCACAGTTATTAAACAATAAAATAATTACAATCATAATTAACATATATTCATATCTTCCACTATAAACTAGGAACTGTTTTAAATACTTCCTACAATAATGAGGAGGAAATGGAGCAGGCAACAGCAGAAGAAAAGGAGTGATGCTCATGAGAGCTTTCTATGCCCTAGGCACTGATCTAAGTACCTTACATGTACTGATTCATTCGATCCTCACACTATCTGTTAAAACTATCATTTTCCCCACTTCACAGATGATGAACAGGCACAGATAGGGCTTGCAACTTATCCAGCGTCACTGCCTGGGATTTAAACCCAAGAAGTCTAGCTGCATAGCCCAGGCTCTCAACCACTCTGTTATATTTCTACATGCTTACTCTTATAGTAACTCAAAAGGAAAAGACTGAGTAAAAAAATAAACACCAATACTAACTATACCCTTTATTCCAAGAAAGTGAATTCACTGCCTGGGAGAATAAAAGAGGAAAATTGCCTATTTATTACAAGTATTGCTTTAGACATCTCTAGATCAATGCATGAATACTATTATAACTAAGTGAATCTGAAATTTTAGAGAAATAGGCAAACAAACTTACAGGTGTTACTGAAATTTAGAATTTTTTATGGGCAAAATAAGTAGCTAGAGAAAAACTGTTCAAGTACTCTTAGTAGACAGGCAAAAGAAGTGATGTTAAATGTTTAAAAAAATCCTTCTATAAGGAATCCATAAATCTGTGGTGAAAAAAATGTATAAAATTAAAAATTAAAAATAGATACACAAAAACGAGCTCAAGATAGGTATATGACACAACCTCCTAACCATGTTAGATATAGATAAGGCTTCCCAGACAGTGATTATGAAACTAACAAGCAAAACAGAGTACCTATAAGAACACTTTCAATTGCCTATGTCCACTATAGAGTATGCTCCATGAGGATAAAATGTTTTGCTCACTACAACATCCCCAGGGCCTGAACAATGCCAGACACATAACAGGTGTTCAATATTGATTGAGTTAAGTAATCTGTAGATCAGCTCAAAGTATCTTCTGCTAAAGCAAAGACTCATATTCCTGACTACACTCAAATTGGAGTGAAGTAAAAGAAGGATATTGTACTCTGGCCCTAGTTCTGAGAGCCACATCTCCTTTCAATTTGCCAAGTGGTTCTCAGAATGCAGAATTATTCCAGGCACCATGGTATATACCTGTAATCCCAGCAACTCAGAAGGCTTAGGAAGGAGGACCATGAGTTCAAGGCCAGAGACAGCCTGAGCAACTTAGTAAGATCCTGTCTCAAAAAAAAAAAAAAAAAAAATTGATAAAGAAAAGGGTTGGAGGTGCAGCTCAGTAGTAGAGCACTTGCCCAGTACATGCAAGGCCCTGGGTTCCACGCCCAAGTACTAGAGGGGAGGCTGGGAGGGGAGAATTCTGCCAGAAAGACAAATGGAGAAGCCTATTCCAAGCAGAAGGAAGGTTTAGCAGCAGCAAATGTTAAAAGGCATATTTTGACAAAGGAAATGTCTAGTATGTATGTTGTTGTTAGATGTCATCGAGTTGGGACTGACTCATAGCAAGCCTCATAGGGTTTTCAACGGCTGGTTGTTTGAGGGATTGTTTCGGGAGTGGGCTACCATGTCCTGCTCCCATTTCTGCAGTGCCAGGAATCAAACCCAGTGCCTCAGAGAATGCAAAGTGGCACTCAACTGAGCTAAGTCCCAGCCCTTTTAGTATGTATAGAGCACAGAAGCCTGTACCAGTAGCCCTGTGGTATCAATCCCATCAGATATCGGAAGCTAAGCAGGGTCGGGCCTGGTTATTACTGGGATGGGAGACCTTCTGGGAACACCAGATACTGTAGGCTTTGGAGAAGGACCCAGCAACCCACTCCCAAAAAGCAATCTGCCATTAAAAACCCTATGAATAGCAGAGAAGCACTGATAATAGTGTTTCACCTGTTGTAAGTAAGGTCTCTATGAGTCAGATACCGATTCAACCTCACACAACAACAGAGCACAGAAAGTATGTGTCAGGCCAAAAGAATAAGAAATAATGGATGAAATTCCAAAGGAAGGTTGGAGGAGAAAAGAGGTACACTGTAAGACATCCAAAACATCCAACGTATATCACACCTAAGCTTTTAAAGCCAACAAAGACACTATTGGCTTTGTGTTCTAAAACAATGTTGGCAGTGATATGGAGAATGGTTGAAAGACATTAGTTACGCAGCAGTGTGCTGGAGTTGGCTCTAATTGGCTTTTGGATTTTTGTTACATTTTCAGGAATTCTTGAGGCAAGTGACATCACATGTGTTGTTGTTGTTACATGCCTTGAGATTCATAGCGACCCTCATAGGGTGTTCAAGGGCTAACTGTTCCAAGATTGTTTCAGGAGCGGATTGCCACATTCCTCTCCCATTTTTACAGTGTTGGGGATGGAACCCCGGTCCTCAGAGAGTATAGAGCAGCACTCTACCAACTGAGCTAAACCCCAGCCCGACATCTCATGTAGGTATCTTAAAAATCAACCATGTTAAGACAGGCATGGTGGTACATGCCTGTAATCCCAGTGGCTCAGGAGGCGGAGCAGGAGGATTGCAAATTCAAGACCAGAGGCAGTCTGTGTAACTTAGCGAGACCTTGTCTCAAGAAGTAAAAAAATGGGCTGGGGATACAGCTCAGTGGTCCAGCACTTGCAAAAGCATGCAAGCGCAAGGCCCTGAGTTCAACCCCTAGTACCGGAAAAAAAAAAAAAAAAAAAAAAAAAATTCAACCATGTTGAAGTATTTACACAGAAATAGGTAAACACTACAAAATCAGGCCTTCTTCTGCTTTCCCCAAAGCTGGTTTACTAGCATACTGATGCAGTTGAGCCACAGAGGTCAGTAAAGTACAGTACCATGTTAAAAGCCAAGTGACCTAATGAAGGCCTGAGTAGGATGGTCACTAAGAATGTCAAAGAAGTGACAAATCTGACATATATTCAGACAGAATAATTTGTAGGACTTAGTAACAAACTAAAAATGAATGATTAGGTAGAACAAATCAAGGATGATGCCCAAGTTTTTTAATTAAGTGATATAGGGAATTCAGTTTTGCACTAAGCTAGACCACTGGGCATTAAATATACAAAGATGAATATAAACAAACCCCGCCCCCAAAGAACTCAATCTACAGAGGGAACAAGCACGTATTTAACTACCTACCTATAAATTGTAACAAAGATTACCAAAGGAAAAAATTAGAGGAGCGTAGTGAAAAAAAGAAATCATTTTGCTTTTGTATGTAGAACTTGCACTATTTGTTCATATGTAGACTTTCATATGTGGAACTAGTATGCTTGCTTACTATCAAGACAGAAATTCCAGTACAGAGTGAAAAAATAGTTCTATAGTTCAGAAGAGAGGTAAGAAACATGTTGAAAGAGAAAGAAAAAAGAAAAGCAAAGAAAAGAAAAATAAAATAAATGATTAGATGACTTAGAAAGAAATTTTAGAATGTACAAAAAGAAAGAAATGGGGAAGACAGAATTTAGAGCCAAGAAAACACCAAAAAATTGGGGATTAACAAAATAAAAGCAACCAGAGACTAAATAATGCAGAGAGAGAGAGAGAGAGAGAGAGAGAGAGAGAGAGAGAGAGAAATTGGAAAGAATGGCTAATGCCAAAAGAAGGGATAAAGAAAGTAAGTAGTCAATAATGTCAAAAACCTCCCAAAGATGAAACACAATAAAGGTTGAATCCCAGGTATTAGATTTAGCATTTGAGAACTAACATTCCTTAAATAAGTCACACAATGTTTCTCTTGTATGGTTTTCTCATTCCATAGGAAGTACATAAGAAATACTTCAAAAATTTTTAATGTATAGATCTGTCACCCTATCAATGCTATCCTCTTGTCACTGGCAAATCCCTGACAGTGAATCACAGTTACTGATGGAAATGTTTAATTCCTCAGGTGTATTGGGGCAAGGACAGGGACCACTGAATTAGGACCAACTGAACTGACAACTGTCTATAGGAACCTGGGAAAAGAACACCTTAGAGAATTAAGGAAAAAAGTAAGAAACAGAGCCACCTGAGGAAAATACTGCACTTCAAGAAAAAAGTCAAATCCTGTACAAGTTCAAATAAAATAAGGACCAAAAGTGTCCATTTGATTTATTCACCCGAAAAATCACTAGAGACCTTGTTAAAGTGATTTCAATGGTATAAAAAGTGAGTGATTAGGTCTCTGAGGAAACAGAAAGAAAATCAAGAGCACAACAGGAGAGACAGTCAGAGACTCTACTTCTATTGTATTTGAAAAGGCAGAGGGGGAAACAAGCAAAACAATGACTGTAAATTCAGGTTAAGTTCAAAGATTCGATGGCAAAAAATGGAGGAAGTTCACATCTTTTAATTTTTTTAGGGAAGGTAAAAGTCATTTGTTGAGCTTGAAGAAAGATTTATAAAGGGTAAAGAAGATTTAAATCACTGTGAAAGCTGGCAAAGAGAATTAAATAGTAAAATACAGAAGGCATAACTGAGGACTATTTATTCGGCAAAAGCTGGTTACAATTCCTGGAATGTATCCTACTGAAACATATATCATTATTTGGAATGTATTGTTCCTTCAAATTGTTAAGGTAGGGAAGTCCCAGTTACACTTCAAAACTAACTGCACCTAGGAAGGCTTTCCTGACACTTCCTAATCAATTCCTAAACTAGTTATCTTCTGCATTAATGCTTTGCTTTATACACAATCCTACTGCTATTCTTACAACACTATTACAGGGCCTATCTTTCCAACCCTACAAGATAATTTCCCCTACTAGTTGGTGAGATACTTGGAAATAGAAAACACGTGTGTGTGTGTGTGTGTGTGTGTGTGTGTGTGTGTGTGTGTGTCAAGAGTTCAAAGCTTGGTTAAATTAAATTTCAATTAAGATACAATGATGTATTAGACAGAAACCCTAACCTAAAGGATCCAATACAATCTAATTCAGAAATCATCATTGTTTTTGACAAAAGTACATAAATTATCACAAAAAGGGAAGTAATTAAGGCAATAATAAAATATCCAATGCCTGCAGCG
>VMDO01000165.1:57060-140109 GCA_007922755.1 Pedetes capensis
CTAAGCAGGGTCAGGCCTGGTTAGTACCTGGATGGGAGACCGCCTGGGAACACCAGAAGCTGTAGGCTTGGGAGAAGGACCTGGCAAGCCCCTCCCAAAAATCAATCTGCCATTGAAAACCCTATGAACAGCAGAGAAGCACTGACAATAGTGTTTCCCCTGTTGTACAGAGGGTCGCTATGAGTCGGATACCGACTCGGCGGCACCTAACAACAACAACAACAAAATACCCAATAGTCAGAGAAAACATGATTAGTTCATAACCTTAATCATTTATAACCCAATTTGGGCTACAAATGTGTGCATGTTTCTTATGGTGATGTTCTATTTTAAAAACATTTACTCTGCGCCTACTGTATAAAGATATTGCTGTTAACACTATGGAATATTAAAAAGGGGTTTTAGCCTGGCGTCTTGCCGCACACCTGTAATTCCAGTAACTAGGCAGAGGCAGGAAGATGGCGAGTGCGAGGCCAGAGGCAGCCTGTGTAATTCAGGGAGATCCTGTCTTAAGATAAAAATATAAATAAAAAGGGGCTGGGGATGCAGCTCTGTGATAGAATGCTTGCAAAGCATACAAGAGGCCATGGGTTCAGCTCTCCATTACTGTAAAAAAAATTTTTTTTTTTAAAGAAAGAAAGAAAAGAAAAAAAGGAAAGAAATGAAAAGGAAGGAAAAGAGGGTATGTTTACAAAATAGCAGAAGCAATTAAGGCAAGGATACAAATGATCATAATACAAAGTAGCATGTGATGTTCATAGGGGAAAAAAATTAACAAGAAAGTGAGAAAAGCCTTCTGTTTACCCTTTGAAATTGGAAATTCATTCTGAGGAATAAAATTTGGGGCATGTTGACTGAATAAATACAACTGAATGTGTTTTTCCAATGTACTTTATTTAACTTAATGTGAGGCAATTTCTCTCTAAAAATATCCATAAATCTGACTGCTGTATTGGATAGAAATGGATAATCCCAACCTGAACGAATACTCTGAGCGCTCCCTCGTGTTTGTTTTTGTTGTTGTTGTTGTTAGGTGCCGTGGAGTCGGTATCAGACTCATAGCGACCCTCATAGGGTTTTCAATGGCTAACTGTTTCAGGATTGCCTTGGGAGTGGATTGCCAGGTCCTTCTCCCCCATTTTTGCGGTGCTGGGAATTGAACTCGGGACCTCAGAGACTGCAGCTCAGTGCTCTACCAACTGAGCTAAATCCCAGCCGCCCTCATGTTTAGTTGTAAAAATTGTATAAAAAAAAATTTAAAAACTCATACAAGCCTGAAAGAAGAAACACCTGTACAGCCGAAGAATTTAATGAAAGTGTTTCCAACTCTATTTTAACGAGCCCCTCTTTAAGCGTCTGTCATCTGTGGTACACTTCTCATGGGCTCGCAACATATCCCTTCCCTCAAGAACTATGGCTGCAGGCTGTGGCTGCCAACGCGGACCACTGGTCCTGGAACTTGCAGGCGCGTGAGGAACGAGCGGAATTAGGAGTAAGCAGAAACCAACTGTCCCCAAGGTAGAGGAAGGGAAAGGGGAAGCACGTCCCAGGAGGGGAACATGTTCACTAGGGCAGTACCCGGACGCCCGGGGACCGGGAGAGGGGAGTGGCCACTTCCAGACCGGAAAACTTTCTGCAAAGAGATGGGCTGAGTCCCCCACCTTGGCCCAGGCACGGAGCAGGGCCGGCACGAGCCCTACAACCTGGCTAGACCCACGCTCCTTACCGTCCTGCAGAAGCTCCCGCACTGTGGCTGCAGCTGCTCCAAAACCCACAACCCCAAGGCCGGCCACAGCGACGCTGCCGTCACCACCTTCCATGTTGGCAGGTGCCGGGTTGATGGCGTCAGGGGCGGCCCCCTCCCAGGTGGTGACGCAGAATCCCGGCGCCGCCCGCCTCGTCAGTCCCCGGCTGCCGGCTCGCCTGGTGATCTAACTGTGGCTGAGGCAGGAGCGAGTCTGGCCGGGAGTCACGTGGGAACCGGAGTCGGCAGGGGCTGGGGACCTGGGAGCTCGGGGCCCAGCACGCGAGGAAGCTAAGGCTGCCGAGCTGGCCCCTCCCGCTGTATCCCGCCGCATCTCGGAGCTGAGCCCCCAGGGCTGACGTTTCCCCAGCAGAAGAGAAGGTGGACGCTGGAACGTGGCGGCGGCAAGTATTGAACCTAGGAACCAGGGCCTCGTGGCACTGGCAAGAGGGGAAAGCAGAGGTTTCTGGGAGCTTTGCCGGCGCTCCACACTCTCAGCGGGCGGGAGTTAGTTGCTACCCAGCTTTGTCTGTCCCATACCTTGAGTGGCAATCAAAGGGTAAAAGCAGGCGGGAAACGCTTGGGAAGAGAAGTTGCTAAACGCTATTCTCAGTGTTTATAAATCCAAACGTACTTAATACTCATAACTACCCAGGTGTGCAAGTGTCATGGTACACTGCATTATGCTTTCTCTAGACTTTGTCTCAGGGTTTTCCGAAATACAATTTGTTTGATCTCAGTCATGCAAATAGGATAGTTTTACGGAGTAGGGTCACAAGAATTGCCAAGAACAATGTGTTCAGACTCACGTTAGGTTTCATTATCCATAATACAGAAACTAACTTATCTTTAACAATTTCTTATTGTTAATGACGAATAGCAGTATCTGGATTAAAGGATTTTCTTTCTTGGCTTTTTTAGATTGGAAGATTTTAGAAGAGTGAATAATATTCATAGAATGAAAACTTTTGAGCCCGTACTATACGTACCCGCACAAGTTTATAAAATAAGAATCAATCTGCATCCTAAAGGAAATAATATCTAAGATAGGAACTCATTTAAACAAACGATTATAGCAGGTACTGTCCAGTGCATGGCTTTATATATTCCAGTACTTCAAGCTAAGAAGCACATTAAAATCACCTGGAGGACTTAAAAAAAAAAAAAAAAAAAAAACATTAAAGCCTGAATCCTGTAAGGCCAGATATTTGGATTTAATTGATCTATAGTGTGGTTTAGGTATCTTGATTTTTAAAAACTCCAAATGGTTCCAATGTACAATCAGGACTGAAAACTACTGCCTTACTCAGCAAATACATATTGAGAGAAATTTTTGTGCCGTTTAAATTACCAAAGATTAAAGCCTCTCAGTTTTGAGTAATTAGACCTTTCTGAAGTTAGCTTTTATCCGATTCTAAATTATAATTCCCAAAACTAGAATATGAAAAGCAGCAAACACTATGAAATGGTAGAATTTTAAGTAAACATAAAACACTTCTTGTGCTTCTTGGGGCATAAAGGTGATTTACTATTCAATTGCGTGATTATAATTGAAATTTTCACAAGTAACACACATTTAAATTTTTAAAAATAACAAAGTTTTATTTGCCTTCTGATTTACAAAGAATTAGAGTAAAAAATACCAGGGTATGGCTTGAAACACTAACTCTTAAAGTTTTCTTATTATTCCCATTTAGCTGTACTGAATAAAACAAAATGTTTCACTTTTGTTCCTCTTATTTTATACCTTGAAAGGAGACTCTCACTAAGGTACACAGACTATCTCAGGCCTCAAACTCTCAATCCTCCTGCCTCAGCCTCCCATGTGTCTGGGATTATGGGCTTTTGTTGGGGATCTGGGTCAAAACAAGGTACTGCATTTCAGAGGGCTAGTCATAAACCTTATTGTATGGTAAATAGTTCAAGTCAGATTTCTTGGTTTATCAATGTCATACAAAGTAAAACAGAAAAGACTTAAAAGTAATGTGAGACTAGTCATGGTGGTGCATGCCTGTAATCTCAGCATTTAGGAGTCTGAGACATGAGGATCATGAGGTCAAGGACACCCCGGGCTATATAAAGTAAGAGTGTCTGAAAAAGTAAACAACAATAAAAAAAAATATGGAAAATCACAACATGGTATATTAGGAAAAAATCTTATAGTTTTCCTCATGTTGTTTTTCACAACTATTTTGTGTATTTTCAACATTTATTTATAAATAGAGGCAGAATTCAGTTGTATCCTGTCTGATAATGTGAAAAGAAGCTAAAACAATTTGTGAGTCTAGAAACTCAATGAAAAATATTGTTGGTGGTTGAAATTGTTAGAATGATGTAAGTTCATATAGTGAAAGTACATTTTCTCTTTGCAAACTGTCTTTTTCAGATTTTGGAACAAATCTGTACTCAGGAAGAGTGATTCCATACAAATGACAATATGTCAAGAAAGAAAAAAGATCCAATAGAAATGTTTCATTCTGGGCAGTTGGTAAAAGTCTGTGCCCCAATGGTTAGATATTCAAAGTAAGTGTTGTTAAATGATGAATGGACCAAGATGTGATTTCTCTTATAGGCTCTGACCTTTTTAAAATACTATAAGGTCACTCACCACATGGAATCTTCAAACACCTAGCTTTGGAATCATGACCTAGAATTGAGTCTGGTGCTACCACTTAACAAGTATTTCTGAGGCCCTGAGTAAACAGTGTGTCCAAGCTTCACTTCTAACACCTATAAAAAGATTGGTGGTTATTGCCACATGTAAGGATATAATGGATATATACATGCGTGTACAAGTTTTTTTAAAAAATATGTCTTGGGACAAATGCACAGTCATGCAATTGCTGGATCATGAGATAGTTAAGTTTAGTTGTTTTTAGGCTGCTAAACTTTTCTACAGTGGCAATACCATTTTACACTTCCATGTATCACCATGTGAGGAATCTAATCTCTTCTCATCCTCACCAACTTTTGGTAATGGCACTGTTTTTATTTTAACCATTTTGATAGGTATATAGTAATACCTCGTTGTGGTTTTAACTTGCATTTCCTGTATGGCTGGTGATGTTGAACATCTTTTCATGTGCTTACTTGCTGTCTACATATCTTTGAAGAAATGTTTCTTCGTGTCTCTTGCCTATATTAGATAATTAGATTGCTTGCTTTTTTTACTATTGACATTTTTAAATTTTTTAATTGTGAATTCTAGGCCAGCCTGGGCTATATAGCAAGACCCTGTCTCAAAAAAACAAAAAAGAAGAAAGAAACATAATGTTTCCCTCTTAATTATTTTTAACTGTACAATTCAGTAGTGTTAATTACATTCAACATTAGGTATCTGATTTCTAAAACTTTCTTCATCTTACAAAAACTAAAACTGTGTACCTATTAAGCAATAACTCTCTATTTCCCTCTCCCCTCATCTCTGGCAATCATTATTCTACTTTCTCCCTCTACAAATTTGACTTCCCTAAGTACTGATGGGAGAAGGACCTGGCAATCTACTCCCAAGGCAATCCCGAAACAGTCTGCCATTGAAAACCCTATGAGGGTCGCTATGAGTCGGATACCGACTCGACGGCACCTAACAACAACAACTAACAAGTACTCTGGGGGCTGGGATTTATCTCAGTTGGTAGAGCGCCGCTCTGCAGTCCCTGGAGTCCTGAGTTCGATTCCCAGCACCGCAAAAATGGGAGAAGGACGTGGCAATCCACTCCCAAGGCAATCCCGAAACAATCTGCCACTGAAAACCCTGTGAGGGTCGCTATGAGTCTGACACGACTCGACGGCACCTAACAACAACAACAACAAAGTACTCTGGAATCAGACAGTACTTGTCTTTTTAAGACTAACTTATTTCACTTATCTTTTTGAGGCTAGAATATTACAAAGTGCATCCATGTTGTAGAATATAGCCTTTTTAAGGCTAAATAATAGTCCATTAAATGTATATATTACATTTTGTTTCTTCATTTGTCTGTTGATGGTCATTTGGATTGCTTCTACCTTTTGACTATTGCAAATAATGCGGCTATGAACATGGGTGCACAAATATCACTGAGAGACGCTGCCTTTGGTTCTGTTTGGCTATATACTCAGAAGTGTAACTGATGGATCACATGGTAATTCTGTATATAATTTTTTAAGGAATCATACTACTTTCCATAGAGGCTGCACCATTTTACCTTCACACCATCAGTGCACATGAGTTCCAGGTCCACAACTGTGCCAATATTGTTATTTTCTGGTTTCATTATTATTATTATTACACTGTTTCTAATCAATGTAATAAGCATTGAAATAAGGTTCATCTCTGATAAACAAGTGTGCATGAGATACCTCTTTCACCTAGCTTCAAGACTTTCTGTTTTAGAGCAACATTCTCTATCCCCTATTCTGTGTGTATATTTACTATGGCAAAATGAATATCAGAGAGCTACTCTTATTAAACACAGTGATGTTCAAGGATGAGCATGAAAAATAAGGTTCCAAGCTGAGAAATGAGTGTACATTAGATGGCTCTTTGACCTAGCTTCAAGACTTTCTATTTTAGAACAACATTCTCAGTCCCCCATACTGCATGTACACTGAATATGGCAAAAAGTATATGTGAAAGCTACTTCACCACAGACATGGGGCTTAAGTGAAGGAGACATGTCCTCCTCCTCCCCCATGCTACTGAGATTCCTAGTTCCTAGGTTATGGTGACCTCACCTTTCTGTGACATCACTTGTCTGAGGTGAGCGTTCACTTTAGAATTGCAGAATTCTCACTGGCTTTTGACATGGTAGCCCCCACGTGTCTGTCAACTTGCTGTGCTGTGGAGGCTTGTGTGTTACTGTGATGCTGAAAGCTGTGTTACTGGTATTTCAGATACCATCAGGGTCATCCATGGTGGACAGGTTTCAACTGAGCTTCCAGACTAAGACACACTAGAGAGAAGGACCCAGTAACCAATTCCTCCAACAATTAGCTATTGAAAACCCTATGCATAGCAGAGAAGCACTGTCAAATACAGTGCCAGAAAATGAGCCCCTCATGCTGGAAGACATTCAGAAGACAACTGGGGAAGAATTGGAGTTGACCTTAATAACAGGAATGGAGCAAAGCCCTTGGGACCTTCTTTTGCTGATTTGGCATAACTCAAAATGAGAAGAAACATAGTGGCTTGCAACATTGGGCTGAAACATAAAAGGATCATGTGCATGGCACAGTGTTGGTTAGTGTTTCATTCTTTTGTACTTAACGTCACTATGACAACACCCAACAACAATGTGAAAGTGAATCTCATTTTTTTTTTCTATTCGGCTGATGATTAGTGGTGTGGACCTTCTTTTTGGCATCTAACAACATTTTTTTAACTTTCACTTTAGAAACATCTATTCAAATATTTCAACCACTTTTTAATTGGGTTGGGGGTTTTTTTGTTGTTGTTTACTATTGAGGTTTCTTTATATAATCTAGATGTTGCTCCTTTGCCAACTACATGGTTTGCAAATATTTTCTCCCATTATATAGCTTGTCTTTCCTCCTCTTAACGGGGCATTTTTGCAGAACAAAAGTTTATCATTTTGATGAAGTCCATTTTATCAATTTTTACCTTGTGTTTTCCTTTGGATGTCAAGTGTAAGAAATCTTTATGTACCTCAAGATCCTAAAGATTTTCTCAAAAGTATTCTAAAAGTTTTACAGTTTTATATTTTTCATAAAAATGTGTGTCAGGGGATTTTGTTTTGTTTTGGTTCATTCTTTTTTTGCCTACAGATGTCCAGTTACTCTAGTACCATTTACTGAGAAGACTGTCTTTTCTGTATTGAATTACTTTTGCTTCTTTGTCAAACATCAGAGTTTTGTATTTTCCTCCATTGGTTTATATGTCTATCCCTCCACCAATGTCACACAGTTTTGTGGATTACCATTCTTTATAATGAGTCTTGAAATCAATACACTAATAGTTCCCACTTTTTTTTTTTTCTTTTTCAAAATTGTTTTAGCTGTTGTAGTTGCTTTGCTTTCCACTTAATTTTGGAATGATCTTATCTGTATCTACAAAAAGTCATGCCTCTCTACTAAGTTCCTTCCCACAGCATGCCCTGCAAGTAGGGAAAGGATGTCTTACTACTGCTTAGTAGTCATGGAGGTCTATACTACCTGTGTAGTACCACTGAGGGAGTACTTGCTGGCCAGCAGAGATGAAAATTCCTACCAGGCTTCCTTGGACACTCCCAGAGTGGGATGTTGGAGTACCTTGTTACAGCCTTGAGAGGGTAGAAGTCTGGGCTTCCTTCTCAACCTTTCCTAGTAGAGGTGAGGCCATACCTTTTAGTACAGTGTTTGGATGGAGTAGAACTGTTATTATTTAAAAGTTTTTTTTTTTTCTAGGCTTACCCTTTCCTGGTCCCTGGATTAGAGAAAAAATCTTTGGGGCCATTTTTATCTGTACCCACAAGTGATTCCAAATGGCTGCCTTCTTCAACTCCAATTCTGGGATACTTAAGGCAAAAAGAAAACCCAGAGAATGCACCACCCTCTCATTTCTCAGGACCCAAGTTTACTATCTGCCCTCTCTTCTCCATCTTTCAGAATTTTCCTATGGTTGTTTTATATATGATATCCAGGGTTTTTAGTTATACTAACAGGAAGACTAGGGAAAAGTACATCTACACTATCTTCACATAGACAGAACTCTCCCTAATAAATATTTAATAATTAACTAAATTAACTTGTAAGTGCACATATGATGTTTTCTAAATGTATAATTAAAATTTTATATGCTCACAGGTTGGCTTTTAGAACACTAGTAAGAAAATACTGTTGTGATCTATGTTATACACCAATGATAGTTGCTGCTGATTTTGTCAGATCTATAAAAGCCAGAGACAGTGAATTTACCACAAACCAAGGTATGTGAAATCCATGGTTTGCTGACTTTGTAAAATTTAAAAATATATGTATTTTACAAATGCAACTATTTAATCAGAAACAATATAATTCAGAGATTTTGTATTGTAATCCTTTTGTTTTTAAGTGTCTTTAGTATTTTAAATAACATAATACTAAGTGCCTTATAAACTTTTGGTGAGCTTTCAAAGTCTAAAGTCAGCCTTTCTTAAGGCCTGCAGCCTCTTTCCAGGGCCACTAGAATATCAATAAATTGTGTCTCACTGCCTATGGTCTTGTTCCATTCCAAACAGCCCAAAGTGACATTTATAAATTGTAAATTTGACCATGTCTCATCCTGGCTTATAATCTTTGAAGTCTTATTGCCTAAAATAGGGGTTCTCAGTCTGATCCCCACAACAGAAGCATTAGTATCATTTAGAAACTTCTTAGAAATGAACATTTTCCAGCTCCACCGCAAATCTACTAAATCAGAAACTGTGTATGTAGTCTGTTGTTGTTGTTGTTAGGTGCCGTCGAGTCGTGTCTGACTAATAGTGACCCTCATAGGGTTTTCAATGGCTGTTTGTTTCAGGATTGCCATGGGAGTGGGTTACCACGTCCTTCTTCCATTTTTGCGGTGCTGGGAATCAAACTCGGGACCTTAGAGATTGCAGAGCAGCACTCTACCAACTGAACTAAATCCCAGCCCTGCATGTATGTGGTCTAGCAATCTATTTTTAAAAGCCATCTCAGTAATTCTGGGTTTGCTAGTAGTTTAAAGACTAAAATTCCAAAGTCCTTCATAATCCAGTCTCTGAATACATCATATGCAGCCTTGTCTTCCATTAGTTTCTTTCTATAGCCTACCAACTTTATTCTTCAAAAATACTAAATTATTTTAAGTATGTGAACATGCCTTGTTCTCTCACACTTTCCTACCTAGAATATCCTTCCGAGTCATCCCTATTCCACAGATCCTCTCTCTCTGGCAAACTAAATTCATGGTTCTTAATTCAGCTGTCAATTTTTATAGCCGAAGAACTTTTCCACATCACTCTGTACTCATTCCCTCCCTCATAACCATGGGCTCTTTTGTTGAACTTAACCCAATTGTATTATAATTTCCTCCTTATATGCCCTTCTATCCCACCAAATTCTGGGTTACTTGAGGGCTGCAGCTATAGATATATTTTGATTTGTATCCTCAGTATCTAATACTATTAAAAATATTTTAGACCAGTAAATAATTGTTAAATTGAAATTCTGTAATATGATTTACAAAAGGGAAAAGCATCTTAAGTGCCCATGAAGAAAAAGTAAATTCTTTCACATCATAATCCTATAAATTTGTGGATTGCCATAGAAATCTCAGATCAGTACAGCTGGAGTAATGCCAAGAAATCCACATTTTGGTAAATACCTAGTGAATCTCTCATAGGGCATCTTCAAATAACCCTTAGAAATGTTAAAATACATCTCTCCAGCGTTTATCACACTAATCAAAGATGAGAAAAAATATCTTCTTTAAAACCTAGGAATGCTCTGATACATTTGGCTACATTAAAAGTTAAAATTTTATATGTAAGTAAGTACACAAATTTACTCAGAGATAAACAACTAGAAACATTAACACAGGATCAATAGGGCTAATTTTGTTTTATTTAAAAAGTTAGAAATGATCATAAGAACAACAACTAACAGAATTGTACCTAGAAAATGTGCAAAAAATGTGAAGAGCTCACAAATAAAGATATATAAATATTGGATATACATTGTTGGATAAGTTGATCCACATTGATATGTAGCTATGTTGGTAAGCTCGTGGAAGGTAATTTTGTAGTATCTGTCACAGTGTTAGATGCCCATTCCACAGTTGTCCTTTTAGGAATTTACCCTGAGAATATACTCACAAAAGCAATGTAGTATCCTTATTGCAGCATTATTTGCAAGAGGAATAAATAAGGAGTCTGGAAATAGTATATTGTCTATCCATGTGGTAGAATGTGCCACTAAAAAGAAATACATCTTGGTACATCTCCCAGATGTATGAGGCAAAGAACAGCAATAGGCATAGGAGTATATATAGAATGCTCTCATTAGTTTACATTTAACAGAAGTACATAAAATCATTCTGGATTATAATACTAATTCTCACCTTTGGAAAGAGGTTCTGTTTGCCAAGAGTGTTGAAAGACTTCTCATTTTATCAAATTTTGTACTGCTTGAATTTTTAGTTAGTTAAACTGTTTTAATTTTTAAATGTTTTATCCAAACAGATACTCCTTACACTAAAAATATTGTTAGCTTATCCTTTTAAAACATTAGAGTTTGATATTTTGTGTGTATATATTTTCCCTGTGGATTTTAATGTTGAGCTATTCGTTTTATCAGGTGATTGCCCATTGATTGTTCAGTTTGCTGCTAATGATGCAAGACTTTTATCTGATGCTGCTCGTATAGTCTGCCCTTACGCCAGTGGAATAGACATTAACTGTGGTTGTCCTCAGAGGTAAAGCTCAAAGAAGTTGGAAGAATTTTCAAAAAGATTAGAAAGAAATATGTGAAAATGGTAAAATATCTTTCTAGTTTTCCAAAAATTAAACAGTAAGGACATGGAGTTAAACTACCAGAACTCAAATGAAAAGAAATGAAAAAAATTACAAGAAAAGATGATTTAGGAAAGTAACTTCAAGTCTTTTCTAAAGCATTTTGTCTCCCTCATCATAGCATTTTTGTGTGGCTTTGCTTTCACCCTCTTTCACAAGGAGTTATATGGAATCTAATGTTTACAGCTTGGGAGAAAGACTCAACAACCCACTTGTAAAAAGCAATTGGCCTCTGAAAGCCCTGTGAATAGCAGAGAAGCACTAACAATACTCTTTCGCCTGTTGTATGTAGGGTCACTATGAGTTAGACACCAACTCGATAGTACCTAACAACAATGACATTTACGCAATCCCAAAAATGTAGTTTTACTGCCATGTCAGATATACTTGCTCTAAAAATTGATTCTGTGACTTGGGAAATGCCATATGTTTTCTACTAATTCATTTCCCTTACAAAAATTGTTGTCTTTCTATAACCACAGTTATTTGATTGGGTTTAAGTAACTGAGTTTGGGTGGGATGAACTTAATTTGGCTGTAAATCCCTAGTGTGCTGGCACTGTAGTAGGTTATCTGTCAATAATTCAAAATGTGTCCAAAGAATAAAATCAAGGTCTTAAGTGCAGCATAATCCAAATCAGATTAGACATTTGTATACTAATTAGGAGAGTAAAATAAGCTGTTTAGTGGTATTGGAATGCTGTAAGCCAGATCTACTATTGAGACTAATAAAACGTCTTGTTATGTACAATAAACATCACTTTTGGAATTTAAAAAATCTGAAGTTATTGCAGTTAATTACAAATGCTTAAATCTATTTTGGTTGAATGAATTCTAATTTAATATTCTCACTTGCTAATGAAAGCTATTTCTCCTGAGTATCTTCTGGCTTGGAACATGTTTTCCTAATCTCATTGATCCATTCAGAAATGTTTGATCAATGAATTTTACATATCCACTTCATCCCAGATCATAGATAAGATGCACTTACATTTTAATGCTTTTAAAATGCTATCCTCCCTTCCAGGTGTTTATAATCCATTTGTTGTGTTTGCTTTATAAAGGTGGGCAATGGCAGAAGGTTATGGAGCTTGCTTAATAAACAAGCCAGAGCTTATTCGAGATATGGTGAGACAAGTAAGAAATCAAGTGGAAAATCCCAGATTTTCAGTTTCAATTAAAATAAGGTAAATATTTTAGTCTATTAACAAGATAGTTCATTACTTATGAAATTAAAAAAATGTTTATTTTTTTCTGGTGATGTGGTAGTGTCTGCCCTGCATAAATTGGTATATGATATACGGAAATGTTGAAACAAATCTTTATTTATAATTTCTGAACAACTTTCCACTTTTATTTTTCAATGAAAATTAAAACATCCTTTTAGGAAAAGATCTCACAGCCAGACACTGTTGCACACATCTATAATCCCAGCCACTCAAGAGGCTGAGGAAGGAGGAGCACAGTTTCAGGGCCAGAGGCCAGCCTGTACAACCTAGCAAAATAAAAAAATAAAACAAAAAACTAGGGGCTAAGGGTTTGGCTCAGTGGTGGAATGTTTGCATGACATTTGTGAAGCCCTGGGTCCTGGTACCAAGAAAATAAGAAATATATTTACATTAAATTATCATAATGAAAGAAAATAAACCCAAGATCTTCTCTTTTGCGACATATTAAGAACATGTTTTCAGGACTTCCAATGGAAAATGGTGAATTAGAGGCAACTTCCATGTGATGCACTAAAACAAAGGAGTTAGGATAAGAAGTGGACTCTACTTCAAACAGAAAAAGACTAGAAAAGTGCAGATATCACTAAGGAGATTATAGAATGGTTGCAGTGCAAAACACAGCTGAGCGGTGAGAGGGAGTGAGCAGGACACATCCCTAGCTGTGGCTCCCTGGTGGAGAAGGGGAACTGGAGCCCTTATCCAAAAAGGAAAACTGGACAGCCCTGATAAGCAGACTGACAGTCTCATAGGATAAACCCACAGTCCTTAAAGTCCTTGGATCCATTCAGGGGATTTGGTAAGACAGTGGCTCTTCCTGACTGGGGGGGAGGGGGTTCAGCATTAGAGAACGGATCCATTTTGCCATCCTGTGTATCTTACAGGGTTGTGACTACGCACCATCTTAAGAGGGAACCTATTGTGTGAGATTGAACTACTGTGGGGGCCTAAAAACAATAACCACTGGTCAGGGAGCCTGGATATAACCTGCTACAACCCCAAGGTGTGACACAACTGCAACAGGCAGTTTACAGAGAGGGAAAGTGGAACTCTGGCATTGTGAGAGGTTTGAGCAGCAGGAGGCTTGGTCAAGGTGGTAGGTACACCCCCCACCACCCCCAGAATACTGGAAATCACTCCATCTCCTGAGGGAAACTTTGGAGACTGATAACTCAGAGCCGAAAGTCAAGTGAAAGATTTGATCTTCAATTGACCACTACCTCCACCTAACAGACTCCAATATTAAAAGATGCAGGAAAACCCACTCCAGTAATTCCTTAATTTTTTTTCCTGCTGTGCTGGGATTTGAACCAGGGCTTAACATGAAGCATGGGCTGTACCATTGTGCAGTATCCACAGCCCTTATTTTTGTTTTGAGAAAGGGTCTTTGTTGAGTTCTGCAGACTGCATCTGGTCTAGGGCTCCAGAGCCTCCTGCCTCAGCCTCCCGAAGTGCTGAGATTGCAGGTGTACACGACACTGTCTAGCTCTTTTTCTGTCCTTTTTTTCTTTTTTTGAATTCTCTTTTCAATATTAATTATGTTTTCCTCATTTCTCTTTTCCCTAATGTAATTTTCATCTTCTATCTTTTTTAATCTTTTTTATCGTTTGCTGCCTCCATATCTCTTTTTCCTATTTACTATGTTTTAGTATCATTTTTACTTTATTTTTTAAAAAAAGGAAATATCTGAGCCGGGAGCAGTGTTGCACACCTGTAATCCCAGTGGCTCCAGAGGCTGAGGCAGGAGGAGCACAAGTTCAAGTCCAGAGGCAGTCTGCGTAATTTAGCAAGACCCTGTCTCAAAAACAAACAAAAAAAAGTAAAAAAATGAGCTGAGGGTGCAGCTCAGTGGTCCAGCACTTGCAGAGCATGCAAGCGGGAGGCCCTGGGTTCAACCCCCAGGACCGGGAAAAAATAAATAAATAAATAAATAAAGGAAATATCTTAGACATTTTTCTTATTCATCTTATGCTTATCTAATTTTGATTATACAGTTTTTTTTTTTTTATTGTGCAATCAGATTTTGTTTTTTACCTTTTGCTCTTTTCTCTCCCTCTTCCTAACCTTTCCTTCCTGGATCATTTTATCTATCTTTTACTTAACCCTTCCTGCTTCCTTCTTTCTCCCCTTTCTCTGTCTCCCACCCCTTTTTTTTTTGTTTGTTTCTACCAATTACTATATTACCTTCACCCTATATAATTTGTTACTTCATAATTTATATTGTTGGCACTTTCTGTTCTGTGGGCATTGGTGGTGTAGTAGTTACCTTTAATTGTAAACATTTCTATATATGGATTGGTCAAGTATTGTACATATCATACTGGTTTTTCTTAACCTTGCAAGTGGTGCTGGGGATTAAGATCTCAAGAGAAAGACACTCACTGAAAAGATCCCCAAATAAAACAGGAGAGGATGTGTATCCTAACAGATGCACAAATCACAAAATAAACACAAGACATGAAAACACAAGACAACACCTC
Organism: Pedetes capensis; assembly: GCA_007922755.1. NCBI lineage: Eukaryota > Metazoa > Chordata > Mammalia > Rodentia > Pedetidae > Pedetes > Pedetes capensis. The sequence goes on from VMDO01000165.1 coordinate 72,001, forward strand.
TCTTCCAGAAGACCATAATTCTTTACTGAATCCAAAGATACTGATACAGTTGAAATGTCAGACGAGGAATTCAAAAGTCTACTAATAAAAGTGATTAATGACTTCAAAGAGGACACAAACACAACAAGGAATGAAGTAAGGAAATCAGGACAGACCTAGATCAGAAGTCAACAATGTAGAAGACAAAGTCAGCAAAATGAATGAGAAATTCAGCAAAGAAATTGAGATTTTTCATACTTATCTAAGAATGGAAAATATAAGTGGACATCAAGGTGAAGAGGACTAATGGGATATAGTGAATGATGGGGGGAATGTGAAGGGTAAAAAGGGAGAGAAAAATGCAAAGTACAAGATGCAACTCTATGAATATAAGAAAGAAAAAAGAAAACTCAATCAGGATATAACCCATGGTTACATATGACTATCATTACATGTTAATTAAAATTCCTTTTTTTTTCATTTACTCTTTTCTGTAAAATGATTAAGGATATGGAAGTGTAAGCAAAACTGATTTAATAGTTGCATAATGGATATATCAAATGACTTACTACTCTATACCGCACTAACATGTATAAGTAAAATACTAATAAAAAAGAAATTGAGATTTTGAAACAAATGTCAGCGATGAAGAACTCAGTAAATCAAATTAAAAACACAATAGAAAGCATCCAGCAGACTAGATCGAGGAGAACATAGAATATCAGGGAAGGAAAACAAGGCTGAGGAAATACTACATTCAGATATCAACCAACAAAAAAATAAATAAATAAAAGAACATGACCACAACTTCCAGGAACTTTGAGGCTTGATGAAGATACCAACTTTAAAAATCCAAGTGGTAGAAGGAGCTGACATAAAAACTAAGGACATAGAAAATATATTCAATGAGATTATAGCAGAAAATTTCCCAAATTGGAGGAAAGAAATGGATAACCAACCACAAAAGGTATTTAGAATCCCAAATATACAGGAACAGAAAAGATCTCCCCTATGACATGTTAAAGTTAAAATGCCAAGACTACAGAACAAAGAATTTAAAAAGCTGCAAGAGAAAAAACACCAACTCATTCACAAAGGCAAGCCCATCAGAATAACATCAGACCTCTCAGCACCAACTCTATAGTCCAGGAAAGCAAGCAATGTTATATTTCAAGTCCTGCAAGTAAATAACTGCCAACTAAGATTATTATATCCAGCAAAGCTATTATTTAAAATTGAAGGAGAAAAGCTGGGCACATTGGCACATGCTTGTAATCCCAGCAACTTGGGAGGCAGAGGTGGTCTGTATAACTCAGCCCCTGGCTCAAAAAAAAGAAAAAGAAAAGATGGGGATGCAGTCTAAGGGTAGAACACTTACAAAAGTATGTGTGAGGCCCTGGGCTCAACCATGAGGTCCCACAAGGAAAGAAATAATAAAATTGATGGAGAAATAAAGACTTTCCAAGATAAGAACCCACTAAAGTAATTCATGACCACCAAGCCTGCATTGCAGAAGATACTTAAAGAAATCCTGTATACACAGGATAGTGAAAGACTCAATCACATAAGTACAGGAAAGAATAAACAACATGAGAGGAACAGATAAACTAATAACAATTATGAAAGAATCATGTTTTTTTATCTTTAGGCTTTCATTAAGCTATGTTGTCTACCTCTAGCCTCAAACCCACAGTCTTCCTGCCTCCACCTCCCAAGTCACTGGGATTACCGGTGTGAGAATCACACCCAGCTTTGAGTCAGTCATGTCTAAATCAAAAAACCAGTAAGCCCCAAATACAAAGAAGGGAGAAATAAAAGAACAAATAGTATGTAAAGCAACCAGGAAAACACCCAACACAATTTTGGCAATCAAGAAACCCCTCTATAATAACTATAAGTGGTCTTAACTCTCAATTAAAAGACATAGAATAGTAGATTGCATTAAAAAACAAGATCCAAAAATTTGTTGTCTGCAAGAAAAACATCTTACTGGCAAGGAAACTCACAAACTGAAAGTGAAAGAATGGTAATTGATATGCCAAACAAATGAAAGCCAAAAAAAAAAAAAATATGGAAGGGTAGCTGTCCATAAATGAGACTAAGTAAACTACAAATTAAAATTAGGAGACATAAGGAAGATCACTACATGTTAATAAAGGGAACAATTTATCAAGAAGGTATAACTTTGGTAAATACATATGCCACCAAATATTGGTACACCCAATTTCTTAAAAACAAACACTGCTGGACATAAAGGGACACATAGTCCAGATATAATAATAGTGGGTGACTTCAATAACCCACTCTCATCAATAAAACATCTAAACAAAAGCTCACCAAAGAAACTTCAGAGTAAAATACCACAATAGATCAAATGGACTTAATAGACATCTACCAAATAGTCCATCCAAAAGCTACAGAATATACATTCTTCTTAGCAGCCCATGGATCTTTCTCTAAAATAGATTACATTTTATGCCATAAATCAAACTTTCATATAAACAAAAATTGCAATAATTTCATGTATCTTGTCAGACTATAAGGGTATAACACTAAAATCAACTAAGAGAAATTACAGAAACTATACAGATGTGTGGAGATTGGACAATACACTTAAATAATCAACGAAGAAATTATTGTTGAATGAAGAAATGAAGAAATTGTTGTTGTGTTGTTCTTAGGTGCCATCAAGTCCAACTCATAGCGACCCTCATAGGGTTTTCAATGGCTGACTGTTTCGGGATTGCCTTGGAAGTAGATTGCCACGTCCTTCTCACATTGAAGAAATTAGAGGAACTAAAAAAATTCATAGAAGAAAATTAAAGTACAGCCTACCAGAACCTTTGGGATAATCAAAAGCAGCTCTAAGAGGGAGGTTTATATCTGTGAGCACCTACATTTAAAAAAAGAAAGAAAAGGGCTTGGGACTCAATGATGCACCTCAAGGTCTTAGAAAACAAGAAGCAGCAAAACCTAAAATCAGTAGGTAGAAAGAAATAATAAAGATCAGAGCAGAAATTAATGAAATGGAGACTAAAACAACAATAAAAAGAATTGATGAAACAAAGGTGGGTTGGTGAGAAGATGGACCAATCCTTAGTATTGACTAACTCCACAAGATGTTTAAAGAAGAATTAACACCAGTGCTCCTGAAACTATTCCATAAAATACAAATGGAAGGAACACTACCAGTTTCATTCTAAGAAGCCAGTATTACCCTGAGGGGGGAAAAAAAAAGGAAAATTACAGGTCAATTTCACTGATGAACATCAATGCAAAAACCCTTAATATAAAAATTTGCAAATAGACTTCAACAACTCATTAAAGATCACACACTGTGGTAAAGTTGCTTTCATTCCAGCAATGCAAAAGTGATTCAACATATATGACGGTAAACATAGTAAACCACATAAATAGACTCAGAAATCACATTATCATCTCAATAGATTCAAAAAAGACTTTTGGTAAAGTTAAGCACCCCCTCCTGATAAAAGCTCAGAAGAAACTAGGAATTAAAGGAACATACCTCAACATAATACCTGCAGCTGTACCACTGTGGCATCAGATCTTGGAAGCTAAGCAGGGTCAAGCCTGGTTAGTCTTGGATAGGAGACCGCCTGCGAACACCAGGTGCTGTAGGCTTGGGAGAAAGACCCTGCAACCCACTCCCAAAAAAACAACCATTGAAAACTCTATGAATAGCAGAGAAGCACTAACAATAGTGTTTCATCTGTTGTACATAAAGTTGCTATGAGGTGGGTACCAACTCAAAGGCACCTAACAACAATCTCAACATAATAAAAGCAATATGAAAAACCTACATCCAACCTCATACTAAAGAGGGAAATACTGAATACACTTCATTCAAAATTAGGACAAATCAAGGGTATCCACTCTCTACATTGCTATTCAATATACTAATTGAACTTTTAGCCACAGCAGTAAGGCAAGAGAAACAAACAAAAGGGATCCAAATAAGAAAGGACAAGTCAAATAATCCCTATTTGCAGATAATATGATCCTATACTTAAAAGACCCTAAAGACTCCCATCAATAAACTTGTTGTTAGGTACCATCCAGTTTGGTCCAACTCATAGCAACCCTATATACAACAGAATGAAACCCTCCTCCACACTGTGCCTTGCCTGGCACTATGTCAGTGCCTCTCTGCTATTTATAGAGTTTTTAATGGCTGATTGTTTCGAGATTATGTTACTATATAACAATAATGACCAGGCTGAGAAAAATCAGAAAAAAACTATTCCTTTCACATTAGCTTCAAAAAGAATAAAATACGTAAGAATAAGCTAACCAAGGAGGTGAAAGATCTCTACACTGAAAAGTTTAAAACACTGAAGAAATCAAAGAAGACACTGAAGATGGAAAGATCTCCAGTGCTCATGAATCAAAAGAATAAATATTGTTAAGGTGGCTATATTATGAAAGCAACCTACAGATTAATGCATTCCCCATGAAAATCTCAGTGACAGAAATATAAAAATCAGCCCGGTGTGGTGGCACATGCCTGTAATCCCAGCCACTTGGGAGGCAGAGGCAGGAGGATCACAAGTTTGAAGCCAGAGGCAGCCTGCATAACTTAGGGAGATTGTGTCTCAAGATTAAAAAATTTAAAGGGGCCTGCAAGTGCAATTCAGTAGAAGAACACTTGCAAGTTATGTGGGAGGACATGGGTTCAGCACACACATACCCCACTCCAGTACTGGATAAAAAGGAGAAAAAAGAAATAGAAAAATCGATCTAAAGCTCAGGAAGCCAAAAGACCTCAAATCATTAGAGCAATCCTGAGCAGAAAGGGCAATTTAGTGAACATCACAATACCTGATTTGAAATCATTCTTCAGAGCAATGGTCACAAAAATAGCATGGTGCTGGCACACAACAAGACATGTAGGCCAATGGAATAGAATAGAGGATCCAGAAATAAACCCATGCAGCTGCAGCCATGTGATGTTAGACAAATGTGTCAAAAATATAAGTTGTAGAATAGACAGCCTCTTCAACAGATGGTGCTGGGAGAACTAGATATCTTCATATGAAAAACAAACTTGATCCCCCTCTCTCACTTTGTACAAAAAATCAGTTCAAAATGGATCCAAGAACTTAATGTAGGACTTGAAACTGTTAGAGGAAAACACTTCAAGTCATACGCTTAGGGAAGAACTTTCTGAAAAGGCCCCCAGTAACGCAAGACATAATTGTTGTTGTTAGGTGCATGAAATTAAAATGCTTTTGCACAGCCAAATAGACAATTATCAGAGTGAAGAGACACCCTACATAATGGGAAAAAATCTTTGCCAGCTGTACATCAGATAGGGGATTAGTATCTAAAATATACAAAGAGCTTAAAAACTTAAACACCAAGAAAGCAAAGTACGCAATCCAAAAATGAGCAAATGAGCTGAACAGTTTTCACAAGAAGAAATACAAATGGCCAAAATCATATGAAAAAAAATGTTGAACATTCTCACTCATGAAGGAAAAACAAATCAAAATCACATTGAGATAACATTTCACCCCAGTCAGAATTGTCAGCATCAACAAAATACACAACAACAAATGCTGGCAAAGATGCAGGGAGAATGGGACCCTTGTATGCTGCTAGTGGGAACATAGGTTGGTGCAGCCACTATGGAAATCAGAATCAAGGTTCCTCAAAAAGCTATAAATAGAACTGCCATATGACCCAGTTATACCATTCCTCGGTATATATCTGAAGAAATAAAAGTCAACATGCCATAGAGATACTTGCTTATCCATGTTTATTGCAGCACTATTCTGAATAGCCAAGATATGGAATCCACATATGTCTCCATCAGTAGATGAGTAGATAAGGAAAATGTGAGATATATATATATAGATATATATATATAGATATATATATATCTATATATATATATCTCATAGACTTTTATTCAGCCATGAAGAATGGCAAAATTATGGCATTTGCTGGAAAATGGATGAAACTAGAGATCATCATTTTAAGCAAAATAAACCAGACCCTGAAAGACAACCTCCACGTGTTTTCTCTCATGTGGATGCTAGATTTCAATATATACCCAATATTAAAATATATAGGTCATGAAAGTAGAAAGGGACCTAGGTAAGGGGAGAAAAGGGACTAAAGAGGAGCAATAAGAATAGGTAATGGGAGAAAGGAAGAGAAGTACCCCATGTTTTGCCCTTAAGACAAAAATCTTTACACCCGCACAAAGAAGACATGTAAGTAGTAGAGGAACCATTAGGGGGAAGGAGATGAACGTGAGTAATGTATGTATGCATGTATGGAAATGTCATAATAAAACCCATTAAGTAGTACACCAACTAAAAATTATTAATAAAAATACATATTTCCAGGTAAATAACATTCCAGTTAAAGTATTGCATTCTTCCACCTGGAAATTGGAGCATTCACATTAAATATTAAGACAGCATTTTTGCATTCATTTCTGACAATACTTTGATGACTCTCTATTTCTCAAAGTCCAAAGGACAAAGCACTAGATAAAATAAAAATCATTTTTCATCATCTTTTTGTCGAGAGTGAAATACCATTACTGGATTTGAGGTCTTAGAGAACTGATCCCTGAACAAAACCTTACTAATAGTAGCATGAAGTGATGATATGATTAGCAGACACAACCAGTAATGCAGTAGATGAAACATTTTAGTCAGCTAATTAATCACAGATCTGGGCTTTAGCTCAATTGTAGAGCGCTGCTCCACACTTTCTGAGGCCCTGGGTTGATCACCAGAACAAAAATGGAAGAAGGATGTGGCAGTCCACTCCTGAAAACAATCAGCCATTGAAAACCCTGTGAGGGTCACTGAGTTGGACCTGGCAAGATGCCACCTAATAACAATCATAGCATTAACACTTGTGTGCTGTGAATAGATGCATGTAATTTTGAAATTATAGGATCCATGATGACATCACGAGAACCATAGATCTTTGTCGAAAGGCTGAAGCAACAGGAATTTCCTGGATTACAGTCCATGGAAGAACTGTTGAAGAAAGACATCAGCCAGTCCACTATGATGCCATTAAAATAATAAAGGAAAATATGTCTGTACCTGTAATTGCTAACGGAGACATCAGAAGCTTAAAAGAAGCAGAAAATGTGTGGCAGATTACTGGGACAGATGGTAAGAAATACTCAGATTTTTTAATTTATCTTTTAATTAGGAAAAAATTAAAATTCAGGAGTAATGTTAATTTGATTTTCATTTAGTTTTCTGTAACATTAAACCGTATTTTCCTGTCACACTGATTTAAACTATGCAATTTATTTAAATGTTTTTAACTCTTCTCCTTAGAAGTAATAGATTACTTTAACTGCAGTAAATTAATTCAGCTATTTTATTTATTTATTTATTTGCTGCCAGATACCTTTTAGTAAAGTAAAACACCAAGAATAAAATGTTAATGAACTTGAGTGATCATAGGCACCAAAGGAAGTCCAGAACTGCTGTGTAGTTTCTTTAGTCCCTTAAATTACTGGCATGTCAACCTCTGTGGTAACTTTTGCTAGGTGGGAGAATGCAGATTAACTTTAAACAGCCCAATTTATGACAACTTAGATTTTCCCTGAAGAAAAACTAAAGACCAATTGTTTAATGTATAAGTCTTAAAAAAAAAAAAAAAGATGTGTAGTACATTAGGTTTCTTATTTTACAAATTGTATCCAAAAAGTTGTTTTATTTAATTAGACTAATTTGTAATAATGGTATTTACAAACCTTGTAATAATACTTTTAATAATATTCTCAGTTTGTTTCATTGAGTTTGAATTAGTAACCATGGGTTCTTAATGTATGGACAAATATGGTATGTTTTAATTTGTAGGTGTGATGGTTGCAAGAGGACTTTTAGCAAACCCAGCTATGTTTGCTGGATATGAAGAAACACCACTGAAATGTATCTGGGACTGGGTTGACATCGCTCTTGAACTTGGAACTCCTTATATGTGTTTCCATCAACACTTAATGTACATGATGGAAAAGGTAACTTCAAGGCAGGAAAAAAGAATATTTAATGCTCTTTCAAGCACATCAGCAGTCCTAGATTACCTTACAGAACGTTATGGTATTTGATTGGGCTTTCTAAATTTTTTAATACATATTTTGTACCTACAGTGAAACAGTGTAAGGTCACATCTTAGTTTTTAATTTAAATCAATGACTCTCAAACTTTAGTGTAGAAATCAGACATATACCCCATCCTTATGGATTCTGATTTAGTACATCTTGGGTAGACCCAGAAATTTAGGTTTTAAAGGTAGAATTAATTCAAACATATTGTTCATCTTAGGTCCAAACGGTAACAAACTACTCTGAATCTTTATGGATTGAGGTGGAATGGAGTGTTTTTTAAAGGAATGATGTTTTTAGCATTTTTAAATAAAACTTTTTATTTTCATATCAAGGAAGTATGGCTCCAATAGTATCTATGTTTCTTCTTAAGACAGGGGCTTGAGACATAGCCCGGACGGGCCTTGATTTAGTGATCCTCCTGCCTGGGCCTCCCAAGAAATAGGATTACAGTTGTTTACCACCATGCCCAGCTGATTCTTACACTATAAGTTAACAAGAAGTTGATAAAAATAAGTGCAGAGAAACGGTAGAACAAATGCCAACATCCATATAAAATTAGAATAAGAAATTGAGAATAGAATTACACTCATGGCTTACATTAACAATTCAAATTAAGAAAGCAAACAAGTACAGTTCCTAATTGAATTGTATGCCTTAAGGATATTTTGTTAAATTTTATGTGGCTGAATTGAATTCTATGCCATATTACCTATAATTTGAAACTAAAATTGTGTGGAACTTTTTAAATGGCATCAAATTTGGCATATTTCAAGTTTTCTAGATCCATAGAAGGTTGAGAGTTTGAGAAATACACCTGTACCTAAAAAGATAAAACTAATTGCCCTCCACATTGTTAACTACAGAAAATTTGGTAGGTAATGTGGAAATGATTATATATTTTAAATACTTCCTAGAGTGAAGTAACCAAGTTCTCTTTTAAAAACTAATTGTCATACTCTTGTTTTTAGTGATTTGTTATTTTTATGCCTTTGGGCAATTGTTAATAGTTGTAGCTTTGTTTTTAATTATTTATTTTTGCCGTGCTGGGGAGTTAAGCCCAGGGTCTCACACATGCTTTGCAATCGTTCTACCACTGAGCTGCACCCCCAAGCCCATTTTTTACTTTTTATTTTGAGACAGGGTCTGGCTTCCTGTGTTGGGAAGTTACAAGCCTCCTGCCTCAGCCTTCTGACTTGTGGGGATCACAGGTGTTAGCCACCGCGCAGACACTCTGAGAAAGGGTCTCAATAAATTGCTGTCTCTGACTACGGACTCACCATCCTCTTGCCTCAACCATGAGTTACTGGGATTACAGTTATGCCTCACTGGCAACTGGCCTGCCATATTTTCTTTTTAGGCACACTCTGTCCTTTTACTTTGAATGCATTTTTTTAGAGAACTGGCTTTTTTATTTGGTAGGAATAATATATAAACAAATAGGAGGTATGATTCTAAATTAACTCTGAAGTGAATTACAGTAGTGTGAGCAGGGTAGCATCACCAGTAAGGTACAGCTTTTGGAAAGAACCAGTGTGGAAGAGCAAGGAATTCTAACGTGTGTTTGATTAAAAATAACTTTCTTATGGTTGTGTTCAAATTCTAGTGGTTTTTTGTTGTTTTCTTTGGGGTTTTTTCCCCTTTCTTCCCTTCTGTTACATGTGATCAAAAAGATTTGTGGTAAATTAAAAGCATCGATTTAAAATATTAGCTAATTATGTATTTTCAATATTCAGTGTTCCCAAAAATAAATGTCTCCAGGAAGATAGTTTTATTTACATTTCTGATATGTTGTCAATACTGGAAATAAAAACTTTAAGTATTCACAATTTTGAAAACCTGGAAACCAACACAATTTTGAAAACCTGGAAAATGGTAAATGAACATAACCCATACACACTTTCCCTACCAGTCCCCAAACACCCCATAGTTCCGTGCCTCTTCCCAGCCTATGAACAAGAATGGGGAAATATACACTATGTTAAGATAGTACAGATTCTCCTTCGTTGTCAAGAACAAAATACTGCAAAACCACCCAGTCCTGGCCTCCCCCTTAAATACACAATAATTCTCGGCACTGAAACAGTCTGCACCGTGGAGAGCCGGAGCAGAAAAGGCGCGCGGTCCCGTATTTCCCCCAGCCACGCTCTGCGCGCCCCGCCCCACACCCCGCTCGGTCCTTCCTGGGCCCAGCGAGGCTCCTCCGGAAAACGTCAGCCGCCCCTTCAGCAGCTTGGCCGCGAAGTATTGTAAACGTAAGGCCAGCCGTCCTGAAGAAGTCGTTCTTGGGGGCCCCAAGCGTGAGGTGGAAAAGTCCGAGTCGTAGCCTCCGCCCCTGGGACTTCAGCCGAGCCGGGCCGTCGAGGCCAAGACGGGGGAGGGCGGGACAGGGCCGCCCTCCCCCGCCGCGGCGTCTGACGTCCAGCGCGTCGGTGGCGCCCAGTAGCGCCGAGAGCCAGGCGGGCCTCAGCCGGGTAAGGCTGGGCGAGGCCGGGGGCCTCGTTCAGGAGCCGGGGCGGGGCGCTGGGCTGTGGCGGGGTCGCCCAGCCGTCAGCTGGAGAGCGTGGCGGAGCGGGTTCGTCCTGCGGCGCGTTCGGGGTCGGGAAGACTCCACAGCACGGGCGTTAGAGGCGGGAGCGTTAGGCTGGCGGCGCCGCAGAGCTGGCGGGAGAGGAAGTTGTCGGTGTCCCCTTCTCTCCAGCTCCACACGGTTTGCCGGGCAGTTGGGACACCCGCCCAGCACCCCGCCCCTTTACCTTCCCTTCCCTGCCCGGGTTCCTGCCGGATCTGCGCTGAGGGGAGGGTCGGACTCAGAGCTCACCCTGGACCTAAACGCTGCGCCCCAGGCCCTTTAACCCAGTCTTCTTTGAAGGAATCAAAGTCAAGCGTTTCTCTCTTTAGGTGTGAAGAGAAAACAATGACAATCCAATGGGTGGCAGTTGCATCCTTTCTTTATGCTGAAATAGGACTCATTTTAATCTTCTGTCTGCCTTTTATTCCTCCTCAGAGGTAGGAAACCTTCAAATCATTAACAATGCTAAGTATTTCATTGGCTTTTTCAAGCTGCGGAATGTGATAGGGGAAAGGTTTTCTTAAAATTAAAAAGTGTTGACAGTGACTGGTGGCTGAGGAAGGAGGATTGGGAGTTCAAGTCCACAGGTAGCCTGCATAATTTAGCGAGACCCTATTTCAAAAATGCTGGGATTTAGCTCAGTTGGTAGAGCGCTGCTCTGCAGTCTCTGAGGTCCTGAGTTCGATTCCCAGCACCGCAAAAATGGGAGAAGGACCTGGCAAGCCACTCCCAAGGCAATCCTGGAAACAGCCATTGAAAACCCTATGAGGGTCGCTACGAGTTGGATACCAACTCGACGGCACCCAACAACAGCAAGAACAATATCTCAAAAATTAAAATGAGGCTGAGAGTACAGCTCAGTGGTAAAGTGCTTGCCTAGCATTCGCACGGAAAAAAAGTTTTGAGAGCCAATTGTGTGAAAGGTGCTCCTTAAAAATATACTCACCTAACATATTACCATTTAATGGGAGTATTAAAACGTCACTTTACATAAAACCTTATTATGTGTACAAATGAAGTTATTTTCCTCTTCGCAAAGAAAAAGCGCATAATCCTGTTGGTTCTGTTGATTATAGGTATAAAAAGCAATGGTTATGCTTTTAACACCTGTCTTGAAGTATTACCTTTGGGTTTTTTGTTTGTTGTTGTTGTTTTTTACCATAAATTGGAGCAGGGAAATAAATGTAAGTGGAAAATTATGTTTACAGGGTAGCACTGGTGCAAAAATGTTAAATTGGGACAAGGGAATGGCAATTTAGAAACCAAAGCCAATAAATGATTGTAAAGTTTTAAAGTTTGGTACAAAAGATGCAGTTTCATTAATGGTAACTTTACTTTTTGTTCCACTCAAAAGAATAATGTATATTAAAAGGGCTGAATATGAAAACTATTAGAACCATGTATTAGCATTACTTCCTTAGTAAAAGACTTTTTAAGGTATTGAAGTACTAAGCATTCCAATCCAAACATTGACTCATTTTACCCTTCTAATAATTACTCATTGGTTTACTTTTAGATCCAGGAATTTGATAGCATAGATGGTGAAACACATTTAATATAAAAAGCTGCAAGATGTTTGTTTATACTCATGACATAAAAGAAAATATTTCCTAAGTGAGATCCTAGAGATAACCCACTAAGCACAGTATAGTAATATCCTGAGACTGGATCAGGATTCAGATAGTCTTTCACAAATCTTAACTTGCTCCTTATCTCCCTGAATTTCAACTCATTTTTGTCCTTGTCTCTCAGGTGTACTATTGACTTTTTCTGTAAGAGGGGGTATCTTTGATCATTTCATCCAACCCACTAATTCTGTAGATCACACAGTAAGACCCAGAGAGGGCAAATGCCTTGACTGAGGTCACCTAGGTGGTCAGTGGCAGATTCCAAACAAGAATCAGGCTTTCAGTCCACTGCTCTGTTTCATCACCCTACCTCTCATTTCAAACCTTCAGTAAGACCTGTTTTGCTTTTTGGAAGTGTTTGCAACAGTAGAATCCTATATACACAAGCAAAAGATTATATTCATAAACATCTGATTTTAAGTCTTAAGGATTTGGGGGAAACAAGAAAGCTTGTTAGTTGATATTTTTATTCTCATTACTGAGAGGGTTGAACCCAGGACCTTTCCCATGGCAGGTGAGCACTCTACCACTAAGCAATAACCCAACCCCTTGTTTATTTTTTATTTTGAGACGTAGTGTCACTCAATTGCAAAGGCTGCCTGTGACTTCTCACTTGCAATCATGCCTCAGCCTCCCAAGTTGCTGGGATTACAGATATGTGCCTCTTCTTCTAAAGCTGGTTCAGTCTTTTTCTTCTTGCCAAATATAGTTTCATACCCATTCCAATCAAGTAACTATTGGAGAGATATGTGTACATTTGCACATGATATATAAATATTCTCATGAGTAAATATAGTTAAGAATATATATATATATATGCATAGTAATTGTCTATACTATGTCCCTACTGTGTGTGTGTGTATCCATGTATTTTACCTTTTATATGTGTACCACCACTGGTGTACCACCAGTCTTCATTTAGTCTCTCATCCTTTCTCGCACAATCCAGTGGTTAAGGTACATATTCAGAAATCACTGTGTATCCATGTATTTTACCTTTTATATGTGTACCACCACTGGTGTACCACCAGTCTTCATTTAGTCTCTCATCCTTTCTCGCACAATCCAGTGGTTAAGGTACATATTCAGAAATCACTGCCAGGGTTTGTATTCCACCTCTTGATTTTGGGCAAATTATTTACCCTCTTTGGCATGTTTTTCCTTCCATAAAATGGAGGTGGTACTAGTGTCTACCTTGTACTATAGTTATGGTAATTAAATGAGATAAAGCATGTAGAAGTGCTCAGAACTAATAACATAATAAAGATACAAAATATATTAGTTATCATTAACTGCTTTTGAATTGAATCTCACTGTAAACTTGTTCTCTATAAGGAGTCTCTTGTATTCCTTCTTTTACTGACCCTTGAAGAAGTAACCAAATTAACATTTGAACCTACATCAAAGTATTGCCACTTATGTTCTCTTTTTAAATATGGAAAAATTTTGTAATATAGACTTTTGAATAGTATTTTATAAAAATGCTTAGAATTGAAAGCATAGAAACAAAAGGAATCCTTCATATGTATCGATCTCCTCTCCAACAACTTCAAATTATTATTAAGAGTTCTTTTCTTAACCTTGAAACTTTTTAAAAGTTGTAAGTGCTTGAAATATGTTTAAGCACTTATTACCTTTGTCTCTTTTGGACTCTATTAATGTGTTATGCATTTTAAATGCGCTTATACAAAGTGTGTTGCCTTTCCAATTGTGGGTTGGATTACTTTGTCACACTTTACCTAAATAACTCATGCTTTCTTACTCCTGTGTCTTTGCTTGTACTCTTCAGTCCATCTACACTATTTATTTCCTCATCTTATTTCTTCTGTATTTAGATTTTGAACTGTGTAGTGGGTAAATTGTCTACAGCCATACCACCCTCTCATCTGATCCTGTCTGATCTTGTCTGATCTCGGAAGCTAAGCAGGATTGGGACTACTTCGGCCTTAGATGGGAGACTGCCTAGGAATACAGGATGCTATAGGCTTGGGAGAAGGACCTAACATTCCACTCCCAAAACAATCAGCCATCAAAGCTATATGAATAACACAGAAGCACTGACATAGTACCTGATGTGGCCCAGTGTTCAGAAGTGTTTCATTCTGTTGTACATAGGGTTACTATGAGTTGGACCCAACTTGCTGACAAGTAACAACAAGAAGTGGGTAAATTACGTGTGTGTGTGTGTGTGTGTATAAAAATTTACCAACTTATATATTAAACATTTATTTTAATATATGTATAATAACTTAATGCTTTAAATTCCCTCTTGGTTAGAGAAACTCTCACTTGGAGTAGGTATTAAAACTGTAAGATATAAAAATAATAGCGTGCAGCCATACCACTGTGGCATCTGATCCTGTCAGATCCCAGAAGCTAAGCAGGCTCAGACATGGTTAGTATTTGGATGGGAAACTGCCTGGTAATACCAGGTGCTGTAGGCTTGGGAGAAGGACCCAAAAACCCACTCCCCCAAAATAATCAGCCATTAAAGACCCTATGAATAACAGAGAAACACTGACAATAGTGTTTTGTCTGTTGTACATAGGGTCACTCTGAGTCAGACACCAACTCTACAGCACCTAACAACAACAACAATATAAAACTAAATGTGCAGAAGCTGGGCACTACTATAACATTAAATGTGCAGAAACTGGGTGTGGTAGTACATGCCTGTAATCCCAGTACTCGGGAGGCTGAGGCAGGAGGATCAAGAATTCATGGGCAGCCTGGGCTATATAGCAAGTTTGAGGCCAGCCTGGGCTACATAGAGACACCCTGTCTCAAATAAATAAATAAATAAATAAATAAGCAAGCAAGCAGAGCATTAGGTAGACATTCTCCTGAAGTGTTGCTAATTGTTAGACCAAAATATTTTGCCATTTCTGAAACATTACTCTGACTGATGTTGTTAGGTTCCATCAAGTCAAGTCTGACTCATAGCAGCCAACCCTATGTACAACAGAAGGAAACACTCCCCAATTCTGTGCCAGGCACATGATCTTATTTATGTTTAAGCCATTGTTGCAGACACTGTGTCAACCCATCTGAGTTTTCCCCTTTTTTTTTTGTTGACCTGCCACTCTCCCAAGCATGATGTCTTTCTTCAGGGATAGGTCTCTCCTGAACACATATATGTTGGAAGCAAAAATGTCCAAACTGCATCTTACATATTTTGGACATGTAGTCAGGAGAGACCAATCCCTGGAGAAGGACATCATGTTTGGGAGAGTGGCAGGTCAACGCAAAAGAGGAAAACCCTCCACCAGATGGATTGACACAGTGTCTGCAACAATGGGCTTAAACATAAAAGAAGATCGTTTGCCTGGCACAGAATCGGCAAGTGTTTCGATCTGCTGTACATAGGGTCTCCAGCACCACAATACAAAAACATCAATTCTTTTTCTGTCTCCTTTGTTCAATGTCCAGCTTACACAATCATATGATGCGACTGAAAATACCATGGCATGAGTCAGACGCACCTTTGTCTTCAATGTGACATCTTTGCTTTTCAATACTCTAAAGAGATCTTTTGCCACAGCTTTTCCTAGAGCAGTGCGTCTTTTGATTTCTTGACTGCTGCTTCCATGGGTGTTGATTATAGAGCCAAGCAAAGCAAAATCTTGGACAACCTCAATCTTTTCTCCATTTATTATGAACTTGCATACTGACCCAGTTGTAAGGATTTTTGTTTTGTTGATGTTTAGTCGCAACCCATATTGAAGGCTATGATCTTTGATCT
Source organism: Pedetes capensis (assembly GCA_007922755.1). Classification (NCBI taxonomy): domain Eukaryota; kingdom Metazoa; phylum Chordata; class Mammalia; order Rodentia; family Pedetidae; genus Pedetes; species Pedetes capensis. The sequence continues at coordinate 88,029 of VMDO01000165.1, forward strand.
TCATCAGTAAATGTTTTAAATCCTCTTCACTTTCAGCAAGCAGAGTTGTGTCATCTGCATAACACAGGTTGTTAGTGAGTCTTCCTACAATCCTGATGCCATGTCCTTTCTCATATAGCCCAGCTTCTCGGATTATTTGCTCAGCATATAAATTGAAGAGAGGTGGTGAAAGTAGACAGCCCTGACGCACACCTTTCTCAACTTTATACCAGGCAGTATTTCCTTGTTCTGTTTGAACAAATGCCTCCTGGTTTATGTACAGATTCCTCATGAGTACAATTAGGTGCTCTGGTATTCCCATTTTTTGAAGTGTTATGAAGTGTTATAATTTGTTATGATCCACAGTCAAATGCCTTTGCATAGTCAATAAAACATAGATAGACATCTTTCTGATGTTCTTTGCTTTCAGTTAATATCCAGCTGACATCAGCAATGGTGTCCCTGGTTCCCTGCCCTCTTCTGAATCTGGCTTGATTTACCTACAGTTCCCTGTCTATATAGTACTGCAGTTGCTTCTGAATGATCTTTAGTAAAATTTTGCTTGTGTGTGATATTAATGATATTGTTCAATGGTTTCCACATTCAGTTGGATCCCGGTTTTTTTGTGAATGGGCACAAATACAGATGTCTTCTAGTTAGTTGGCTAGGAACCTCTTTTCCAAATCTGTTGGCATAGACATAGTAGCACCTTCCATGCTGCATCTGTTTGTTGAAACATCTCTATTGGTATTCCATCAATTCCTGGAGCCTTGTGTTTTGACAGTTCTTTCAAGGCCACTTCCACTTCGCCCTTCAGTAACATTGGTTCCTCTTCTTATGCAACCTCTTGAAATGGTTGATCATCTACCAATTCTTTTTGGTATAATGACTCTGTGTATTCTTTCCATCTTCTTTTGATGTTTCCTTTATTGTTTAATATTTTCCCTGTAGAATCTTTCACTATTGCCACTTGAGCCTTGAATTTTTTTCTTAAATTCCTTAAGCTTAAGAAACACAGAGCATGTTCTTCCTTTTTGGTTTTCTGTCTCCAGCTCTTTGTACACATTATTATAATATTTGTTTTTGTTTTCTTGAGCTTCCTTTTGAAATCTTCTCTTTTGTTCCTTAACTTCATCATGTCTTCCTTTTACTTTGGCTGCTGAACATTCAAGAGCAAGTTCCAGAGTCTCTTTTTGATATGTAATTTGGTCTTTTCTTTTTTCCCAGTCTTTTTAATAACCTTTTGCTTTCTTCTTGAATGATGTCTTTTATGTCATGCCACAACTCGTCTGGTCTCCTATCATTTGTGTCTAATACATTAAACCTCTTCTTGAGGTGGTCTCTGAACTCAGGTGAGATATACTCAAGGTCATACCTTGACTTTTGTATTTCATGACAGATCTTGAAATGTCTATTTTGATGATGAATGCAATGCCATTTCTCTTTAGCGTATCATTCCCAGCATAGTAGACCATTTGATTGTCTGACTCAAAATGGCCTATGCCAGTCCATTTTAGCTCACTGATGCCTAGAATGTCAATGTTTATGCACTCCATTTCTCTTTTAATGATTTCTAATTTTCCTAGATTCATAGGAATCTAGATTTCCTAGATTCACAGTTGTTTCTCCTCATTTTGAGTCGTGCAACATCAGCAAATGGAGGTCCCTGGGGCTTTACTCCATTTCTGTCATCACGGTAGACTCTACTTTGAGGAGGCAACTCTTCCCCAGTAGTCTTTTGAGTGCCTTCCAACCTGGGGGCGGCTTATTTTCTGGCACTATATCTAACAGTGTTTCTTTGCTGTTCATAAGGTTTTCAATGGCTAGTTGTTTTGGGAGTGGTTTGCCAGCTCCTACTGTTCAGTCTGTCTTAGTCTGGAAACTCAGCTGAAACCTGTCTACCATGGGTGACCCTGCTGGTATCTGAGATACTGGTAGCATAGCTTTCATCTTCATAGCAGTACACAAGCCCCCACAGTAGGCAAACTGACAGATGTGTAGGGGATTATTCTGACTAGGGAGATAGATATAAATAACATCTATCAACAATATAACATTTTACTGTAAGAATTAATTTTTAAGGTTTTACACATATATGTTTACTTTAAAAGTTATTTTCACTTTAGAATATTTAAGCAACCAGGAAAAAGGTAATCAAATGACAGGTTATCATTAAATTTGAAAAAGTTGTTCTCCATTTCATGTTTTTTTCATATTATAGAATTAATAAATTTAAAAATTAAATTTCTGCAATTTTTTTTACTGACTACACTATTACTAATATCTTACTTCAGCATTTAGAAAGTATTTCAAAACCATTGATTTATTTGTTGTTTTTTTTATACCTAATGTACTTGCATTGATTTACAGATGGCAGAAGATTTTTTCATTCAGTGTCTGGGGTAAAATTGCAACTTTTTGGAACAAGGCATTCCTTACTATTATAGTCCTGTTGATTGTTCTGTTTCTAGGTAAGTACTAAATCCTTCCTATGAATAAGCTTAACTCCAGGTGTTATTCTTTTTAAATAAACTCCTTGGTTTTGATTAAGTTAATGTTATTAATATACAGTTGATTTTATATAGTATATTGATATTATATAGCATCGATATTGAAATTTTGATACATACCTGTTCTATATGCACAAACATAAATTTCAGGGAAGTACAGTGATTCACCTCTTTTATATTGTATTACAGGTTTTTTTATTCTGTTTTTCTTTGCAGTATTAGGGAGAGTTGAACCCAGGTCCTTGAGCATGCTAGGCAAATGCTCTACCACTGACTGGCACCCCAGCTCCTTTTTTATTTTTCATTTTGAGGCAGGATCTCGATAAATTATGCAGACTGCTTCTGGCTTTGAACTTGTGAGCGTCCTATCTTGGCCTCCTATGTCGCTGTGGTTCAAGGAATGTGCCACAGCACAGGTTTAAGTTGTTGTTAGGTGCCGCCGAGTCAGTATCTGACTCATAGTGACCCTTATAGGGTTTTCAATGGCTGACTCTTTCGGGATTGCCTCGGGAGTGGATTGCCAGGTCCTTCTCCCATTTTTGCGGTGCTAGGAATTGAACTCAGGACCTCAGAGACTGCAGCTCAGTGCTCTACCAACTGAGCTAAATCCCAGCCCAGGTTTAAGTACAATAATGTATATCCTGTTTTTCAGGGTTGCCAGATTTTAGTTCTCATGGCTACCATTTATGCAGTCCTTTGCTACACTAGTGTAGTAAGTTTAGTTGTTAGGGAACTAAGGAATAGAATCATTAGACTTTACAAAGAATCTTCCAAGATTTGAATCTTGACTGAATCCTGGTTGAAAAAACAACAGCTACACCATATATTTGGGCTGGGATTTACCTTAGTTGGTAGAGCACCACTCTGCAGTCTCTCCCGAGTTCAATTCCCAGCACTGCAAAAATGGGAGAAGGACATGGCAGTCCACTCCTGAGGCAATCCGAAAACAATCAGCCATTGAAAACCCTATGAGGGTCGCCATGAGTTGGACATGACTTGACAGCACCTAACTACAACACCATATATTTGGAGACTACTACAAAAGTTTGAATAGGGCATATTTGTTAGATAATATTAGGGAATTTTTGTTAACGTTAGTTGTTATAATTGTTGTTGTATAGCACCTTGTAATCTGTGGGCCAGATGCCTCTTTTTGTAAATAAAGTTTTATTGGGACATAGCCAGTCTTGTTTGTTTAGCATATTGTCTATTTTTATTTCTGCAGACAACTCTACAGTTGACTAGTTGCAGCCATAAGGCCAAAACCATCTACTCTCTACCCTTTTGTAAAAATAGTTTACCAATACCTTTTATGTAAGAATATGTCCTTAGTCTCTGGAGATGCATGCTGATATATTTAGGAGTAAAGTATATTTTTCAACTTGACTCTCAAATGGCTTTTTAAAAAGCACACAGCAAATATGGCAAATTATTAACAATTTGAATCTAGATAGGATTATAGATGTTTATTGGACAGATTGAACATCTCTATTCTGAAAATGCTAAATCCAAAATGCTCCACAGTTAGAAATGTTTTTGTGCCAACATCATGCCACAAGTGGAAAATTCCACACCTGACTTTATATGACTGATTGCAGTCAAAACACATGCACACTAAAAGCATTGTGTAAAATTAACTTCAGGCTGTGCACATTAGGTATGTATGAAATACAAACAAATTTCATGTTCACATTTGAGTCCCATCTTTAAGATATCTCAGTATGTACATGTAAGTATTCCAAAAAACTGTAAATCCAAAACACTTCTTTTCTCATAAAAGATACTCAGCTTATACAAGATTTTTAGCATGTTTAAAATTTTCATGGTAACAATATTTTAGAAAGTAAAAGTGGAGGTTTAAGGTTATCAAAACAAAAATTCCATGAGTTTTCACATTCACCATGCTCTTTTAGAAGTAAATGAGCTTAGAGGTTGTGACTTATCTAAGATAACCTGGCAGCTACTTGAAGTATGTCACTCCTTAGCACTTTGGCTTTTGATATAAGTTAGAGACCTTGTTTTCCCCTCAGAATCCCCTAACAATTGTTATTAATTAAGTTGGTTTTACTGGGGCTGACCTGACACCATAACAACCATGTTTGGACATTGTTTTGTGAGAAAACATTGTATGTTCCAAACTACCAACCTCCGAAATAGAATCAGTTCTCTTTATAAAACTGGGAACATCTATTGTGTGAGGGAATAGTATAATTTGAAACAGGAAGGTAATTGTATCAGGTTATGAATTGGTTTGCTTCATTTCAAAATGTCAATATATGAGTCAGGTATGGTTGCACTTGCCAGTAGTCTCAACAGTGGGGAGGCAGAAGCAAGAGGATTGCTACAAGTTCAAGGACAGCCTGGGCAACATAGCAAGATTCCGTCTCAAAGAAAAAAAAAAAGGTCAATATGTGCCTTATGTTATTAATATTATGAATTGAATATCTAGCCTCATAACAAAGCACAATACACTAGCAAAGAAATTAAGAAAACTGGTGTCTACCCAGCCATCAACTAAGCTGAATGACTCATGGAATGGCATTTCATCTCTCTGAGTTTGATTTATTCATCTGTGATACAAAGGGAGAAATGAGAATAATCTCAGCAGCTCCAGCTAACTCTAAAATAGTATTGTGAACTTCTAAACTGCAAAATTATCACCAAAATTTCTGCTGAAAGCTACCACTGATCTATGTAAGAAAGGAGAGTTGTCATCCACATTCTTTTGGTTATGTGTATCAAAAACCAACTTGAGCTCACTTGAGCAAGAAAGGAGAATTTGTAACATAAAGCTGTTTCAGGGTAGCCCAGGAAACAAAAGAAGCCAGAGTCCAAAGAAGGACTTGTAGTAGACTCTATAGTGCCCCTTTCTTATTGCTGCATGTCTCTTTGTCTTCTTCATTCTTCCTTTCATATAGGAACTCTGATTATCCCCAAGGCAGAAAATGTGTATCAGATAGCTGCCAAGTTTTGTCATTTCAGCCATACGCAAGGATTATTTAGCCACCTCTGAAGCACAATTCCATTTCAAAGGGGAAAAATTAGACTAGCTAACACCAGGTATCCACCTCTTATCTAGTAAGCTGTGGCCCAAGTGTCACAAGGCAGAATTGTGATGACTAGCTGGAGCCTACATCTGTAGGCAGAATGAGTAACTCCACTCCATTAACGTCATGGATCATTACAGCAGGCAGAAAAGACTTTCCTCTAAGTGTCTTCATCTAAAAATGAGATTGTATCACCTACTTCACTAAGGTGTTTTAAGATATAAATATAGTGACATATGTAAAGTATCCTAATCTACTACAACAGTGATATAAATAATGCATAACCAGTGGCTTAACAAATTAATAAACTTAATAAATTAATCTCCTCCCCCAACACACACTATTGGTTCTGCTTCCCTGCAGCATCCCAACTAATGTACCATCTTAAACCAAGTAATCAAATTTAATATAATCCATGGATTCCTGCCCAAGGTATTAAGTATGATCCAGTCAAGTCTTTAAGTAATATATCAGAAAACTAGAGATGTAACTATGTGTAATGAATGTCATGTACTTCTCAGCTTGAAAAAAAAATGTACAGAAGCCATTTGAGTGACAAATAAAAAAGGCAAATAATACGATTTAAAAATGGATGAAGAATCTAAATACTCATTTCTTCAAAGATGAGATACAGAAGAGCAATAAGCACGTGAAAAGATACCCAACCTCTAGCCATCAGAAATTGCCACTTTACACTCACTAAGATGTCAGTGATCAAAAAGACAGATCATAACAGGTATCGCTGAGCATATAAAGAAATTACAGTCATCTTTCACTGCTTATGGGAATGTAAAATGGTATAGCTGCTTTGGAAAACAGTTTAACAGTTCCTAAAAAAAAAGTTAAACATATGACCCAGCAGTTCTATGTCTTAGTTATATATCAAGAGAAAAGGGATGAAAACCTGTCAGCTCCTATGTGAATGTACAGCTTTATTCATAGTAGTCAAAAAGGGAAGACAACTCAAATGTCTATCACCTAATGAATGAATAAATCAAATGTGGTTCAACGGTATGATGGGATATTATTGATTGGTGAAAAGTAATGAAGTACTAAGCCAGGCATGGTGGCACCCACCTGTAATCCCAGCACTTGGGAGACTGAGGCAGAAGGATCAATATGAGTTCAAAGTCAGCCTGATCAACATAGTGAGTTCCGGGTCAGCCTGGGCTACACAGGGAGACCCTGTCTCAAAAAAAACAAAAAAGTAATGAGGTACTGATATACTCTCCAACACAGTTGAACCTTTGTAAACAAACATTGTGCTAAGTGAAGAAAGCAGACACAAAAGACCACATAGTATGTCATTCCATTTATATGAAATGCCCAGAATAGGCAAATCCATACAGACAGAAAGCAGATTGGTGGTTGCCAGGAGCTGGGGGAAGGGGAGTATGGGTACAGAGAGTTTTTTGAAGGTGAGGAAAATGGTCTGAAGTTAAGTAATGGTGGTGGCTGCCAATTTTGTGAATATACTAAAACCCACTGAATTACACACTTTAAAAAGGTCAGTTTCAAGGTATGTTGAGTTATAGCTATAAAAAATAAGGTTAAATAATATTCAAAATGGCTTCAATTTTTTAACTGGAATCTCCTTCCTTGTGTGGCAAAAATTCTTTCTCAAGAATGCTGAGGGTCACCTGAAATGAGCAGTCTAACTTGCTTATACTTCCATTGACTTTTGAAATATCTAAGATGCACACCTTCTTTATGACCTACAAGGATCACTAAATATAAATTCTAAATTTAACTAAACTGAAAGCACTAAAGGAACAGCTGTTTCAGCATTTCCAGTAGCAGTTGCCAACCACTTGCCAGTCAGAGAAGTATATGCCACCATAGATCAAATCCTATTTTAACAAATCCATGCCAGTGAAAAATTGAATGTAATGAAATATTTCTAAAATCTCAACTACTTAAAGTAGTAGTCAATACAATAAAATGATGGTACTATAAGAGAAATAGGATAGTCTCTTTGAACTTACTGTAATGTGATATAATACATGTTATTGTCATAAGGTTGAATTATAGTTATTCTTAGGTATAGAAAGATTAAAAGATAATAGTTTGTATTATAGCAAGAGAGGACAGTACAATGGTGGTAAATCCTAGATGAAAGGTTTTTTAAAACATACCATAGTAATTCATAATCTGCCACTGTATCATTTACAAAGTTCCTATTTGAGCATGAACACCTCCTGGGTACTAAAAAAAGAAAAGAAAAGAAAGACAAAAAGAGAGCACCTACCGATTATTAAAATGTTTGGTATGTTATTCTAAAACTACTTCTCATGTTTAATAATCTTACAGTTTTTTTTTTAAAGCCACATTTTCTTTCTTTCTATAATAGATGCTGTGAGAGAAGTAAGGAAATATTCCTCAACTCATGTCATTGAGAAGAGCTCAATCAACAGACCTAGTGCCTATGAACATACACAGATGAAACTTTTTAGGTCTCAAAGAAATCTTTACATTTCTGGATTTTCATTATTTTTTTGGCTGTAAGTAAAAAAAAAAAAAAAAGCACAATTTTAAGACATTATTTTAGGATTCTCTTTCTCATTTTTTCTACCTATACTAAGATCTTTTTGCTGATATCTTCATAAGAGAACTCAGATACTATACTCAAATAAATAATAAACTCTGTAGGTCTGTTAGTTCCATAGGGCCTTGAATGATCTGGTCCCTGACCCTCTCAGAAACGTTTTTTCATACTGTTTTCCAAGGTGTACAGTACATTCTACCCCCACTCACATTCATTCATTCATTCATTCATATAATAAGTATTTGAGTTATATGGTATACCTAGCTTATTCCCACTTTCCAGTCTTCACTCAAGCCATTTCTTCTGCCAGAACACTTTTCCCTTCCTGACTTTACCTGACTCTTGCTCACCCTCACCCTTTAGCTTCTTTCTTAGGGAAGCCTTCTGTGACCATCATTTCCTCCCAAGTAGGTACATCTTCTGTTACATGCTCTTTTAGAATGTGTGTGTACTGACTTTTACTTCTAGTATCATTCACAGTTGTAATTAAATACTGTTTTAATTGTTGATTCCTACTAGAACCTTAATGCCTTGAGGGCGGGAATTTAGTTTATTTTCTGCTGTGTCCCCTGTGCCTAGTATAGTGTTTAACACTTAGTAGTTTCTCAGTAAATGTCTGCTAAGGAGTAATTGATGAAATTAGTTACAATTTCTAACAATGAGAGTTACCCATAAACATATAAATGAGTACTTTGTAAAGCTTAAATTTTGAACTGGGTCAAAAAAATGAAAAAAATGATTTTGTTTATTGGCCTTTCTACACTGCTTAAAATTTTCCTGTTTCTACTCTTCTAGGCTAAACGCCTGTACAGGGGGAAAAAAATAGTACCATTGTATGAACAAGGTCCTAGATTTTATTCCCAGCACTACCAAAAAAAAGAAAGAAAAGAAAAAAAAAGTACCACTGAACCTGTTTATTCCAAGTGTTAGTCTTCTTTTTCCCCCCTCCCCCATTAATCCTCAGGGTTCTTTTATTTATATACCTAACACACCTGTATAAACTGACCTCTGCTTCAGTGGGAAGTAGGGAATGGTATTCTTTTTTTATTATTATTGGAAATTTTTAATGTACACCTTAATGTGATTCATTCTGACATTCTTTTCATTGTGACATTTCCATATATGCATTTTGTTGTACATTATTCATATAGGTTCCCCCTTACCCACTTGTATGCTTTCCCCCCATCCCACCTCCCCATCAAAGACTTCTCTACCATTTACTTGTCTTTTTATGGTAATATTTTTCTATATATCCTTGGGTTCCAGTTCTGTTTAAGATAGAAACTTTTCCTGCGGTGAACCTTCTTTTTACCTTGTCAGAACTATTGCATGCATTTTCTAGACCATCTATAACAATACCATTCTTAGTTTTTTTTTTCCTTTTATTATGATCCAATCTTTGTATAGGATTTTTTTCCTTCTTATAATTTTGATTCAGCTTCCACATATGAGTGAGAACATGTGGTGTTTCTCTTTTTGAGCTTGCGTTCGTTCACTTAAAATAATTTTCTCTAATTCCATCCATTTTGCTGCAAATGTCCTTATTTCATTTTTTTTGATTGCTGAGTAGTATTCCATTGTGTATATGTACCATAGTTTTTTTATCCATTCTTCTGCAAGTGTTAGTCTTCTAACAAAGATTCCAAAGGAGTAAGACACAGGCTTGTTTTAACTGAGACTTGGATTTAAAAAAAAAAAAAAAAAAAACTTCTATTTAAGCATCACCTCCTCCACCACCATTCCTCTATACCTAATAGTCATTTGACAGTGGTTATTTGCTTTAAAGTCACAGTTTTTAATGATTAGTCTGGTTATACATTATTCTTAACCTCTTTATCTTTTTCCTTAGAGTGCTGAGGCGTTTGGTTACACTAATTACTCAGCTGGCAAAAGAACTGTCAAACAAAGGAGTGCTTAAAAGTCAAGCAGAAAATACTAATAAGGCTGCCAAAAAATTCATGGAAGAGAATGAAAAACTAAAATGGGTATTTATTTTTCTTTGTAATAATTTGTGTAAAGGTCATTATTCCTAAGGGATGATATAGTATTTTTCAGCATCAAAAAGAGCATTTTATATTATTCTGTGGAATGATTGTTTCAAAAATATTTTTATGTTTCTTTGGGTTGCTTATTCCCACATTTTCTGTCCATAGTAAATTAATGCCCTCAGACCTATTTCCTGTGATTTCAGAAGAAAATATTCTGGGAATACAAATTTCATTTGCTTCATTACCATTAATTTTACTTTATAACCTAAAGTAAATCTTTGTAATTCTCTCGGTGTCCATTTCTTTTTCAGTTCAAGTATGATTGGTTATATGAGAAGTAGGGAAAAGTCATTGCTACAATGATGATTGCAGATAAGATTTAAAGGCTTTAATTTGGTGATGCTTATGATGTTCCTTCTTTGAGAAACCTACCCTATCCTTTCCTTGACATTCGGGGAGAATATGGATCAGGTTCTGATGTTTTCTTTATTGACAGAAGAACAGATGGAAAAATGAAAGAACATAATTACCTTAGGTATTATTTTTCTTAAATTTAAAATTTCGGAGTCAGATCTCAGTTTTTCCAGTTCATATTAGGCCCCCTAAATTTCACTAATTCTGCTTCTTAGAAAAAAAGAGTCTTGGGAACTATTCAGAAGTGAAACAAAATTTCTTGAGGAAATTATTCCTTAAAAATTTGATAAGATTATATCTTTGTTAGAAATTAAATACATATGATCATTATACATTACACCAAGGTATAGTTATATAAAAAGTATTTTTTAGTTTATCAGAAGAGAATTAAAATCCTTACTTACGTCCTAAAGCCCAGCCTCCTACAGGAAGAACTATAAGCATCACCTTTCCTCAGTTTTAAATGAAATAGATAGTGTCTGGACATGCTGGCACATAACTATAATCTCAACACTTGGGAGGCTGAGGCAGGAGGATCTGTGGAAGTTCGAGGCCACCCTGGTCTACATAGCAAATTTCAGGCCAACGTGGGCTACACAATGAGACTCTTGTCTCAAAAAAATAAACCAAAACAAAACAGAAAAATTGTTTAAATCATCAACTAAATAAGATATTACATGGTGCAATATTAAGCTTTCTAAAACCTATTGAGGGAAAATTAATAGCAAAAAGTTCTAAATGATGCTAAACTATCATGGTCACCTACTCAAAGCCTGTTTTACTTTTTATGATAGGCCATATTTACATTATAACCAAAAAAGGTAAAGAAAGACCTCGTTTCATATAAAACACAATTCAAAAATGTTTCTTTGAATAGATCATTAATATCGTTTATGGAAACTTTTAAGAGTATGTTGGTGTTGGTAGATGCCATCTTGACTCATAGCAACCCTCACAAGGCATCGTGAATCATAGCTACCTTCACAGGGTTTTCAATGGCTGATTGGTTCGGGATTGCTTCAGAAGTGGATTGCCCTGCCCTTCTCCCATTTTAGAATATAAGAACTAGTTTACATTTTGCTTTGTTTTGTTCTGTAGCATTAATCCATTAAGGTCTCCTAAATTCCCTTTTATAGTAAGTATATTTGTTAGAAATCAAGATATTGGTTATTTCCTGTATTCAAGAACAAGTAATAAGTCAGTTTTGCTTTTGGGGGAGTATTTCAGCAGCACAATCAACTAACCTCATTTCCTACCTTAATGTTGTTGGCTTCATTTTCCATAATTGAATCTCATTTCACAAAAAAAACACAGTCCTCAAAACTTTGATTAATTTGTTGTTGTTGTTGTTAGGTGCTGTTGACTTGGTATCAGACTCATAGCAACCCTCTGTACCACAGGGGAAACACTATTGTCAGTGATTCTCTGCTGTTCATAGGGTTTTCAATGGCAGATTGATTTTTGGGAGGGGGTTGCCAGGTCCTCCTCCCAAGCCTACAGCTTCTGGTGTTCCCAGGCAGTCTCCCATCCAGGTACTAACCAGGCCCAACCCTGCTTAGCTTCTGAGATCTGACAGGATCGGATGCCACAGGGCTATGGCTGCAGGCTTGATTAATTTATGATGACTAAATGCAAAAGCACATACAACTTTGAATTTTTTGGAAAACTTTATCATTGACCCATTGTTGTTCTTGTTAGGTGCTATCGAATTCCTCCTCATAGCAACCCTGTGTACAGCAGATGAGACACTCCCCAACACTGTGCCATGCCCAGCACTATTGTCAGTGCTTCTCTGCTATTCATAGGGTTTTCAATGGTTGATTGTCTTTTGAGAGTACGCTGCCAGGTCCTTGTTCCAAGCCTACAGCACCCATATTCCCAGGCAGTCTCCCATCCAAGGACTAATGAGGCCTTACTCTGCTGAACTCCTGAGATCTGGTGATAACTGGTCTATGACTGCAGGCTCCATTTACCTATACTGCTTTAAAATTATGCATATCATCTTAGAGTAGATATTTGTTTGCTCTTCAGCTGTTTTATTCTTCAGCTCTAAGAAAACAAAATATTTTTACAAAGTTTTTGACACCATTGTCTTTCTCACATCGTAATTAATGCACTTAAATTAGTCTTATCCTTCAAAAAATCACCTTCAAAACATTTTTTGGAGCTTTACATTTGGAATTTTTTTCAGAGCCAGTTACCCTTGCTAGGAAATTTATTTCATATTCATGACTCCTTCACCTCCCACAATTTCTTCCTTTTTTAATTTTCCTTTCCTTTGGTGTGATGCTGCCCTGGTTCCCTGCTATCTGCATAGCTATAACCCAGTCAATGGCCCTAGATCATCAGAGGAGGCACAGATATGCTAGGCTAATGCCACTACAAAATACAAAGAAAGTCTGGACATAACTGGACATAAATAGTATAACTAATTGGCCAGTAAAATGATCAATAAAAGCTATAGATAAGAATGTCAAAATGATTTCAGTTTCAGGGTACTTCATGTACATTTTGTTTTGTTTTGTTTTGCGGTACTGGGGGTTGAACCCAGGGCCTCGTGCTTGCATGCTCTGCAAGTGCTGGACCACTGAGCTGCACCCTCAGCCCATTGTTTTACTTTTTGAGACAGGGTCTCACTAAATTATGCAGACTGCCTCTGGTCTCGAACTTGCGATCCTCCTGGCTCCGCCTCCCAAGCTGCTGGGATTACAGGCATGCGCCACCACGCCCAGCTCTTCATGTACATTTTGAAATATTAGGTAAGGAAGAATAAAACTGTTAAAACAGGTCTTCATTCTCTATCAGACACATATTATCTGGTGGAAAAGCACATTATCCTGAGATCCAGACTTGGGTGCTAGTTCCAGGTCTACCAGTAACTAACAATGTGACCTGGGACAAATCACCTCAAATGTTCTGGACTTCAATATCCTTAATTATAAATAATAGTTACTGTTATGCCAAGTATTACTTCAAACATTTCACAGTAAATTATTAACTCTTTTAATTCTTACAACAATCCCATGAGATCCGAGTATAATCCCAACACTTGGAAGGCTGAAATGGGAGGATAGACACAAGTTTAAGGCCACCCTGGTCTGCATAGCAAGTTCCAGGCCTGCCTGGGCTACACAGCAAGACTCTGTCTTAAAAAACAAAGCAAAACAAACAAAGCAGGAGGTTTATAGCTTATTATTTGCATTTTATAGAAGAAGAAACAGAGGCACAAAACTCATATAGCCAGTAAATAACAGAAAATTGGAACTCAAGCAGCCTAACTCTAGAATCCATACTTGTAACCACATTGTTTAGTGCCTCAACTCCTGTGCTGTCCTATAAAACAGATTACAATTGGTACATAAGACCCCTTTCTGTTCTGGTCTTCAGTTTAAGAAATGAAATAATTACAAAAGACCAAATAACTCTTTTATAGCGGGGCAGAGGGTTAAGACAGGGTCTCACCATGTATTCCAGGCCAGGCTGGCCTTGAACTCATGATCCTCCTGCCTCAGCATCTGGAGCAATTGACAATTTGCCACCATACCCATCTACCAAATAAGTTTTCATTTAACTATTTTAAAATGACAATATGGAGCTTTATTTCTTACTAACTTTTCCTACCCACTTACCAGTGTGGAAAAGGGTAGGTAAGACAGTGAATGCTTGTGTTCTTGTAGCTCGTAACTATTCAGTTTCATATCCCAAGCCTCTTATCTTTCTCCAGCATGAAGTTAACACATAATAAATTGGGTCAATTTTATAGGGGTAGTAATGAAAGCTTATTTACAAGACCAACACAAATCCAACTTTTCCAAGTCAGTAGCATTATAATTCAAGCAGTCACTGTAAACATTCCTGTAACTCAACCAGTTCTCTCCAATTTGGGTAATCACTAGAGATTGTATGAACTGAATGCAATGCAGTAAGAGCTAGAATTGTTTTGAGCTTGAAGTAAACAGCAAAAGACATTTGGAGAAATTTTTTCTTATCTTACTCTTTAAATTGGGAAAAGGACCCTGCAACCTACTCCCAAAAAACAGTCAGCCACTGAAAACCCTATGAAAAGCAGAGCAGCACTCACAATACTATTTCCCTATTGTATGTAGGGTTGCTATGAGTCAGACCAACTTGACAGCACCTAACACCAACAACTCTTTTTTTTTTTTTTTTTTTTGCAGTACTGGGGGTTGAACCCAGGGCCTCATGCCTGCGTGCTTTGCGAGTGCTGGACCACTGAGCTGAGCCCCCAGCCCATTTTTTTTACTTTTTGAGTCAGGGTCTGGCTAAGTTACGCAGACTGCATCTGGTCTAGAACTTGGGATTCTCCTGCCTCTGCCTCCCAAGCTGCTGGGATTATAGGCGTCCACCACCTCGCCCGGCACACCCAACAACTCTTTAAAAAAAAAAATTATCTCCAAACAAAGCTCCTTCCATTTCAGAATATATTTCAATCCTGTTTCCTAGAAACTATTTAAGATCATTCATTAGAGCTTTAATTCCTCCTCTGAGAGTCCTAATTTTTGTTACAGTACAAAAATACTATATTTGATCTTGTGCTATAGTTTTTATGCTCTTATTCTATCAGATTGAAGTTATATAAGAGTAGAAACTATCCTTTTCTTACATTTCATCCTTTAATACCTTGCATTGTAAAATATTTGTGTCTCGACATTGCTCACTCAAACTTTGTGAGTTCTGTCAGTTAAATATATGAGCTTACATTAGAAAATGAATCACCCTGCAGTAGAAATTCTTCTCGTGCCAGACATGGTGGTGTATGCCTGTAATCTCAGCACTCTCCAGGCTAAGACAGGAGAACTGCAAGTTTGAGGCCAGACTAGAGTTCCAGGCCAGGCTGGGCTATACAGCAAGACCTTTTCTCCAAAAATAAAAAACCATTCTTATGTAGTTGGCTTAAAATTCTGAGTTGCCAGCCATAGGCAGCTAGTGCAATTAAATGAGACTCCATCTCAAAAATGTTTTAAAAAGAGAAGGTACTGGGGGTATATCGTAGTGGTAGATCACTTGCAAAGTTTGGACAAGGACAAGTTTGATGCCTCAACACAGCAAAAATGTAAAAAAAAAAAAAAAAATACAGTTGTGCTGAGATGCTGTTTTTACCTGACTATGGAAGCTGTCAGTATCAAGCTGCTGCCATTTTATTTAGTCAACTAAGCTATGCCAATAGGTACATATTTTTAAAACACTTATCTTTCTTGCTAACATAAATTCCTCGACATTTCTTTCAGTCAGCTTCTTAATTCTAGTAACAGTGATAATTTCTATCCGGACATATGAACTATGAAATTTTTACTCTAGGATGTTTTGATTTTAATCAATTCTTTTTACTATTTAGATCTTAAATTTTTCTTGCCTAGAAAAAATAAGCTATGTTTTAAAAGCCAGAATATATCTTAAAATATAAAGAGCATTGCGAAGAATTAACTGAGTAAAACCTAATTTGGAGACAATTTAGTGAAAATGAAATAGAATTTTCCAACCATAGAGATGGCCCTGCCATTTTCCACTTACTTATCTCCACCCTGACATTACGGTCATACAAATTTGTCTGTATAAAAATAATCTGAAACTGGGCACCATAACACACACCTAGAATCCCAGAAACCCTGGAGTCTGAGGGAGGAGTATCACAATTTTGAGGCCAGAGACAACCTGCACAACTTAGCAAGATCTTGTCTCAAAATAAAAAATAAAAATGAGGCTGGGGATGCAGCTTAGTGGTAGAGCACTTGCCTGATATGTGTGTGGCCCTGAGTTCTATCTTCTAGTACTGCAAAAAACCAAAACAACAACAAAAAATAATCTAAGTAGACAGGTCTGCAGTCAGAGCATAATGGTTTTCATAACCATTATTTTCATAACCATTTCATAACATAATTAATTTCATAGTTAATTATGAAATTAACATAATTAATTTCAATTTCAGAACTGGGTTTTTTTCCTTAGATTTACAGCATAGATTTACTTGACGAAGAAAGTTTGCATTGTTTACCTAAATAATTTTGAAAACATAATTCTAATTGTAGCCCAACCAAAAATTCTTATTTTCAGAGATTCCATCCATTCTAAGAAGAAATTTTTTTTCTGTGCTTGCCAAACATCCAGGTTTCTGTTAGCAAAAGTACTGGTAGAAAAATATAAAACACCAAAAAAGATAAAGTAACAAACACCAATAATTTGGGGGAGTTTACTCAAGCCACTTCCTGTAAGAATATCTATCTGTTGCAATCTGAGCTTACTTCTTCCTATAACTTTTCTGTTATAGATCTTGAAAAGCCATGGCAAGGATGAAGAACACACTTTGGAAGCTGAAAATAAAAAACTAGTAGAAGACCAAGAAAAACTGAAAACTGAATTAAAGAAGACTTCAGATGGTAACTTTGTGAGCATGTGAAAAAGTGAAAAGACTAGCATGATCTTTTATGCTGTTACCCTTCACTGTTTTACCTAAAACAAAATGAATGCCTGAATGTCCTTTTGGCCAAAATACTAAGAATGACCTATTTATAAATCCCTGCTCAAATATGAAGATAAAACATAGTATGAGCCAAAAGAAACATGTTCTGTTATACAGAAAAACATGTAGGTGTTTCAGATCTGTGTTGTAAATACAAATGTTCTTGCCTTAGCAAAAGAGCTATGTTCTTAAAAAGTTGCTTGTAAACATACTTTTGTAAAATGAGCTACATTTTTCCACCATCATATATTCTTTTGTAGAAACAATCACAGTGAGACAGTTTGGGTTATAAGAGAATATATTACTTACGCCTTAATATTTCATAACCTACTGGAATAAAGGGAAAGGATTCCTTGAGAAATATGGACAGACTCAGAATAAGCAGCAATCTGGGATGTCAGCTGAGAATTTGAGGCCTCATTCCAATGTACATTGCATTGTAGGCTTGAAGTGGAACATCCTAACTACATTTCCATGAAGGCAGCCATTTCTTTTACATTAAAAAAAAAGTTATGGTAGTATTTTCTTTTTCATAGTCAAAAAACAAAGTATTATTTCTTCAGCCACAAAGCACAGTAAAGTAGATGTCCCATTCTAGAAAACTGAGTGTGTATGGCTTGACCCCTGGTAACATTTCTGCTATAGGAACAGATATTGATGTTGGCCCAACACTGGGGAACCTGTTAGCCAGTCAGAGTGAAGGTAATAATTAATGCATAGACCTTCTCTAGTGTCAAATCTCTTCTGTTCCTTTAAATCAAAGGTGAATGGGAGACTATTCGGTGACTGAATCATGGGCCTACTTTGTACCATTTTCAGGTTTTTTGTGATGCTGTAGATTTCCTTTAAGTAGGTCTCAGTATAATAGAAGTTCCCTATACATAACTTGCTATTATTGAATATCTGTTTATATCGTTTAGATAGTATTTAGTTCATAAAGATGTATTTGTATTTGAAATTGAAACTCCAAAGATAAAAGCAGATTCTATAAACAAAAATCCACAAGGATATTTCATGAGATGCAAAATCCTTTAGTCACTCTCCTATTTCTTACTTAAAGTTAAAAAAGAAAAAAAAAATAGTTTACAGGCAATAACTTAAAAAATAAATTTCCTTCCCAAACAAGGTAGTGTGTGGTTGGCATATTATAGCCCAAAATTCAAAAATCTTGTTACAGTTAATACTATTACATGTTCTGCAATTCCAAAAATTTGGACATAATTAAGAAAATTTAACATTCATATGAAAATGAATTTAGTAGTGCCCTATTCTGTGTAATAGTCATTTCAGAAGAGAAAACAGAGTGCTTTTTTTACCCAGCGTAAAATGTTATTCCTAATCCTTTTAGAGACTTTAAGGAGCTGTTTCCAAAATACTTTTAATTAGCAAAAAAAAGAAAATCATTTCAAAATCTTATTTTCATATCTATCAAGTAACTCTTACATTGTAAGCAGATGGTACAAAAATAAAAGACAGGCTAGATGCCATGGTACCGGCCTATAATCCCAGCTACTAGGGAGGCTGAGGCAGAAGGATTGCTAGTTCAAGGCCAGAGGCAGCCTGTGTAATTTAGCAAGACCTTGTATCAAAATAAAAAAGGGAAAAGAAAGTTTAAAAAATTAAATTAAAAAAGGAGAAGGGATAATATCCCAGCAGTAGAGCACTTGCCTAGCATGCATGAGACCCCGGGTTCAACCCCTCCAGTACTGCAAAAAAATTAAAAAATAAAAGACAAGAGTAGGTTGTATGCCTGCTACCCTTCTCTTGGCCCTGATCAATTTAGTGTTTTCTTCCTTTACTTTTTGAAATTTCAAACTCTGAGATACTTTGAGGTTTGACTCCCTAAGTCTAACATAAAACTAAACTCTTTATTACAGGAATATTTCTTTAAAAGACAAATTGGATGTTTGGAGAAAATGAACTCTTTGACAATATAGGCATTGTGTTTATAATCTGATGACAAGAGATACCAGCTTCTGTGTTTGAACTGTAGACTGTATAACTACTTTCAAAGGGAATCAGTGTTGAGGGGAAAGCAGACTTTACCTGTTTGAATATGTCCTGTTTGGTTCCTCCAAGATTTGTAATATTTTATGAACACATTTTATTTACCCAGTTATTTTTTTATATAACATTCTTAATGACCTTGAAAGCTCAAAAATTCCATTTCCAAAGCAGCTATTTCTTTGGCTATGTTCTCTTGACTTATATCAGACAAATTCATGAAGACAAGAAAGAAATCATATCTATTAATAGTGTAAGTTTTGTATAAATCTATCGGCACAATGCTTTATACACAATACCACTCAAAATGTTCATTGATTTCTAAAAATTGAAGGTATTTAGATGGCAGTACTTAAAAAGGTTTTCATAAAGATCTTTTAGATTGGAAAATTGAGTGAAAAACAATATGATTTATTTTTTAGAGGCAAATAATTTCCCATATGAATTTTCTTATCGCTGGTGTTTCTTCAATCAAACTGAAACATTTTATCTGAAATATTTTAGTGGAAATAAAGTGTAAGTGCAAAGGTTTGCTTAAGCTGATGTTAGCCCCAAATTGGAAAAGTGGCATTCTGTAGGCAGCTGTTAAGAACACACTATCAATAGTGGCAAAGCCGCCATCAGTGTTTAATCATCAGCTCAGGTTTGGACCAGTTAGTATACTATTCCTATGCTTTAGGATAGTAATATCACCCTAGAGATCCAATAGACAGCTTAGATATCCCAGAGCTCCATATTTATACTCAGGACTACTTAGTCAGGTGTAAGCACCTGATCTGTCATTGTAATAATCCACTTAACAGTAAGTCTTATGTCCCAGTGTGTTGAGTAATTGGGAAGGGCACTACCATAAAAAATGAGATCCTAAGCTTTAAGGAATTTACGAAGGTCACAAGCTTTCCTAATATGTTGTGGAAAACTTTCCCATGTCCAAGGAGATTGACTTCAAACGATTCTTCCAGGATAACTATTGGTATTTGTTGTTACAACTAAATACTTTCCCAATATTTATTCTTGTAACTAGAAGGAACGTAATACCACTCAATCATTGCATGCATCCAGGCAATGGTAAAAGTTAATAGAACTTAAATAGTGATTAAGCTGCCTGAAGAAATATCTGCTCCTCATTCCTTTAGGAACAGGAATAAATCTATAACATAGTATATTTAGAAAGAAATTCTTAGGGCTGCCAATCTGTAGTAAAGATTATGTAGTGCTATGCATATGTATATATTGTACTATACTATGTATATGTCCCCTACAAAAAGGAAAAATGAAGAAAAGAAAAATGATCAAGGCAAACCTCCTTGACCCTGCCTTTATTCCCTTCTTCCTTCTTTCCTTCCTTCCTTCATCTTTCATCAGTTTTGTTTGTTTGTTTTGCGGAACTGAGGGGCTGAACCCAGGGCCTCACACAGACTTTGCCAAACACTCTACCACTGAGCTGCACCCTTAGCCCATTTGTATTTTTTGTCTTGAGACAGTCTCCCTAAGTTATGCAGGCTGCTTCTGGCCTCAGACTCACAATCCTTATGCCTTTGTCTCCTTAGTTACTGGGATTATAAGTGTGAGCCCCCACACCCAGCTCTATCAGTAATTTTTAAAGAAATTTTCAAATAATTTACTCATTGCTAAATTATTTAACATAAAGCATAGCTAACACTTTCCTTAAAAGATATACCTGTTGAGGAAAAAGCAAATTTTAAATAAAATTTATAACAAAGCATATACACATAAAACAGAAACTGAGTATAAATGCCTATTATGTGTACCCTACCGGGCTGGGGTTTAGCTCAGTTGGTAGAGTGCTGCTCCATACTCTCTGAGAACCTGGGTTCAATCCCTAGCATCCCAAAGACAGAAGAAGGACATGACAATCCACTCCCTGAAGCAACTGTGAAACAATCAACCATTGAAAATCAGGGTCACTATAAGTCAGACAGGACTTGACAACACCTAACAACAACAACAAGTATTAGTAGCATATAACAGAGACCATAGATTTGGACTAGGAGCAGAACATTGTAGTCCCCTATGTAAAATACTGTCACTTCACCTATCTTCCTGGATAAATGCTTCTGTATGTCTTTGACTTGCCTGGAAAAGAATTAAAATTTCCTTTTACAGACCACCTTTACTACCCTTGAAGATGTAAGAGTTAAAAAAAATTATTGTCAGTAATAAATTATACTAACATAAGGACTCAAGGGAGTAAAAATAGTTGAATTACTTTGAAGAAAAATTGTAGATCAAGATGGAAAATTACAGGGGAATTTCTACACTATAAACCAAAACTCCTAAATTCCTACCTCTTGAGTCTTTTAGAATAAGAAATAAGCTTATACACACATCTAAAACTATAGGGTTTTGAATTCCTTACAAATGAACCATGTATCTACCTAAAAATACATTCTCAATGTCTAACCTAAGGATATTTTATAGTAATAAATTCTTATGGACATGAACTCAGTTAAGCTGCAGTTATACCAAAGCCACCATCTTATTTTACAATTGTTGATACTTAAAAAGATTTGGTTGGTTGTGCTTAAATAACAATAATAATAATATTATTATTATTATTATTATTATTATTATTATTATTGCTTTTAAATGTACTTCTACAATTTGAATAAGAAAAAACATGTTTTTTCCTCCTGTTTATGTGCCTGGAAGTTTCTGCTGCTTTGACATCTCTTTTTTTTTTTTTTTTTTTTTTTTTTTTTTTTTTTTTTTTTTTTTTTTTTTTTTTTTTTTTTTTTTTTTTTTTTTTTTTTTTTTTTTTTTTTTTTTTTTTTTTTTTTTTTTTTTTGCGGTACTGGGGGTTGAACTCAGGGCCTTGCACTTGCATGCTTTGCAAGTGCTGGACCACTGAGCTGCACCCCCAGCCCATTTTTTTACTTTTTTGAGACAGAGTCTCGCTAAATTACACAGACTGCCTCTGGTCTCAAACTTGTGATCCTCCTGCCTCCACCTCCCAAACCACTGAGATTACAGGCATGCACCACTGCATCCAGCTTTGATTTCTTTTCTTATATAAATAGAAAAAAACCTCAATATTAAAAAGATTAGTATGGCTTGAGAATGTAGCTCAGTGGTAGAGCACTTGCCTAGCATCCGTGAGGGCCTAGGTTCTATCTCCAGCATTACCAAAAAAAAAAAAAAAAAAAAAAAGCTATAGTTTATGGTTTATTTGATGGATGTGGCAGTAGGCAATATATAATTCATAGTATTTTTTTTTAAAGCAAATGCAATCCATGAACATTTTTAGTTAGGTAAATAAAAGATCTGTTGGTATTCATTCATCTCTGTTATCTCCACATGTGTTTGATGTTATTGTCAAACCTGATTTAAAAAAAAAAGAGAGAGAGTCTTGCTTTGTATAGGACTACTTCCCTGGGATGAGTATGTAATGATATTTTATCCTGTTTGTTTGCTTGTTACATTCCCACTAACTTGTGATGTTTTCCTTTTCTGTAAACTCATTATTCATTCCTACTGCCTGGAACCATATAAATCTAGTGACTAGGAGGTATAGTTTGGGGGAAGATATTAACTTAAAACAAATTCAGGGATCCATATACATAATTGACAATACCAGCAAGCAAAACTGATGTCTGGCAAAAAGCTTTTATAATCTCTACTTATTGTCAGGTGTCATCAAATTGGACCCAACTCATTGTGACCCTACGTACAATAAAACAAAACACTCCCTGACACTGTGCCATGCCCGGCACTATGTCAGTGCTTCACTCCTGTTCATAGGGTTTTCAATGGCTGATCGTTTGGGGAGTGGGCTGCCAGGGGCTTGTCACATTTTTGCGCTTTACCAACTGAGCTAAACCCCAGCCCATAATCTCTGCAGAGGGGCATTAAAGCAAGAGAAAGCAGACTATTTCATGACGAAATTCTAGTTAAGATGGGTGAATCAAACTTATGTACATAAAAGGACTGGGATTCATTTCCTCTTCTGTGTTACATGGGTTAGTCTACCAAAAAAAAAAAAAAAAGTAGTGCTAAATGCATACTGAATTAAGGAATGTTCCAGGGATAAGGCTATAATCAAGCACAATTCTTAGTATTGATGGACTTAGATGGACAGATAAATGAATAAAACGGCATTACTTTTGTGAGAGGAGCAAAGCATATAGCAGATGGGTCTAGAAGTCATTGTAGGAAACAATGAAGATAGAGCTGTAAGGTTGAGGAGTCCCATAAGAAATCAGAGAGAATGATTGATTTGAATACCTTGGTATTCTTTCCTATTGCCTTATTTCCTACCAAGTTATGCATGTTCACTAAAGGCCTTCATGGTAAATACTTTTATAATGAATATATCAGCTTATAGAAGGCTTATTTTTATTGCCAAATGAGGTAAAGAAATTCAGCTGGACAACTAGTCTAAAAACACTTCAGGAAAAATAGACACCAAACTATTAATACATAATATTAATACATCATGTACAATGAATGGCTTTTTCTGGAGTTTAAATTATTCTCTACAATGAATTCCTTTATGCAAAGAAAAATATTTTTTTAACTCTCTTCCAAATATCCAGGTAATCTGAGATAGCAGTTTTTTGGCTTGAAAATCTAATTTATTCCCAACTTTAGTTTGAGGGTAGACCCGAAACATCAGAAGTTGTTTAACCTTATGTTGTTATTTGCAGAGTGTGTGAGAATGCATTGGGTAATCTTGGTCAAGCCATCAACTTTTTCTGAAGGCAGTAGTTTTCTATAAAATGAGAGAATAGACTAATTAATTTTTAATGTCTGTTACATAGCTCCAAATAATGTAATTAAGCAAAAATGACTATGGAGAACTATTTTCATTCTTGGCTTTTTGACTCTTAAGTTATTTTTTTTTCCATGAAAGAAAACTTTTCACAGAGTAACTTCTGATTCTCCCAAACTTAAGTTCAGCAAGTGGTTAATTAAATAATATTCATCGCTTCAGAAAAATGCTTCACCAATCATTAGGACAGGACCTAGCATGTTTTATCCATTGTTAGCTCACAAATCTTAAATGTTAACTCTCTTGGGTGAGGCATTGGGAGGAAGAAGAGAGGGCATGTGCCAGTAAACATTATCACTTCTCATTAATTAGAGTATGGTTGTTTGTTGAACATTTGTTGGATCCACTGATATGGAATAATGAATCTTTACAGGAGAGAAGTAATTTGAGAAAAGAAATCACAATCTTATTTTATTTTTATTTTTATTATTATTATTATTATTATTATTACATTAGGGAAACAAAAAATGAGATTAGATCTCTAGGGGTCTTTCCAGCTCCAAGAGCCTTTGCTTATAGAAATGTAACAAAGAAAACCACTATGATGCTACATGAGAATATTCATCTATAGTACCAAATTTCTTTTTTTTAAACTTTATCAAAGTGTGTGTGTGTGAAAGTCAAATAGTAATACAAAGGGTTATAATGAAATAATAGTAGTCTCCTGAGGCTCATATCCCAGGAAGCAACTACATTCAATTCAACTTCAATTCCTTTTGGTATTTGCTTCTAGATGTTTAAATGCAATAGTTGGGTAGTTATTTTTTTGAGTTTTTAGTGTGGAGTATTATCTTTTTCTTATAAGGAAGATAGGACTTAGGTCTTTCATCTCAACCAACTCTTCACCCAACTCTTTTTATGAAAAAAAAATTTTATTACATTGTGTTATAACTATTATCTATTATTCATCAACATTATAGGGTTCCCTTTGCCTCTTTCTTGGATTCTATGTTTTCTACTTTTTGTATACTTTCTCCTTTTGGTAGAAAGGATAATCCATTAGCTTCCTACAGAAAAAAATAGATGAAAGATAAATAATTTAAGTCCATGAATGGCTGAAAATATTACTTTAGACTTACGTTCGGTTAAAAACTTTAACTTGAGAGATTTGAAGATGATGCTTCATTATCTCTAGCATCCATTGTTTCTATTAAACATGGCCAGATACATTCCATTTCCTGATCCTATCTATATATAGCACGTGTTGTTGCTGTTGTTGTTACGCGGTTTGCAGGGTTTTGTTTTTGCTGTTTAGTTTGGTGGTTGGTTATGTGATCCTGGAAATCAAACCCAGGGCCTCTGCGTGCTAGGCACACATTCTACCACAGAGGTCCATTTCAGACCTGTTTTCTTTTGTTTTGCTTCAGGAAACTTGTGAAATCTTCTCTGCCCCCAGGGATATGAAATTTCATCTCAAGAGATACAAAGGAGGCAGAATCTGAGATTTGGAGTATGAGGAAGAGTAGAAGTTTAAGAAGACTCTGAGTTTCTAGTTTGGTTGGCTAGATAATTCTTTTTAACCAAGAGAAGGACCAGCCAAGGAGTGGCATCCTTTATTTTATTGATGGGGAAAGGTACAAATAATGAATTTGGTTAAGAATATACTGAGTTTGAGTGGTCATCAGGGTCATCTTTGGGCAGATACCCAAGGAACCATTGGAAATATGTGTTTGAGCACTGAGAAGAAATATAGTCATAAGTAGAGTCTGGGCCATCATATATCCTAGAGCTGATACTGAAATCAGAGAGTTAATAAGATTGTCCAGACTACTGAATGAGAAGGAAAGTCTGAATGTCAAACTCTGGCACATAATAAGGATTAGGCTGAAATGGATCATCAGAGATTTTACCTGATGACTGTTCTACCTTTGGTTATTTAATTCTTAGTCATTTAATTAGCAATGAAGATTTCCCAAATTGCAGTGGTATACCTATTTTCAATTTGTACAAGTAATATTAAACCTTATTGATGACCTAGTAGATTTTTTTTCCCAGTGCTGAGGATCAAACCCAGGGCTTTGCACATCCCCAACCCTTGGTTCTTTGAGATAGAGTCTTCCAGTGGAGCTCAGGCTGTCCTTGGACTCACTAGGTAGCCCAGTCTGACCTCAAACTCATGATTCCCTTACTTCTGCAGTGCTAGGATTATAGGTGCACACCACCACACCTGCCTTACCTTGCTCCATTTTTGAATGTTTACTTATATCTGTCCTTGTACAAGGTATTGTACTGGATGCTGTAAAGGAAACTAAGATGAATATACTGTCACCCCAGTCTTCAAGGATATCTGGGAGGAAGATAGACAAATTAGCTGATAATAAAAATATAAAGGCTAATAAAAGCCAAAATAAAGGTGTAATACAAAAGCCTGTGGTCGCTAGAGAAGAGTGTGATTGGTTCCTCCTGACACAGTTGGAGAAAAATTAGGGAAAGTGGTATTGTTTCAGCTGAGTCACAGGGATGGGAGAGATTTCAGAAGCAGAGATGGGCAGTGAATTTTTCCCTGGTCTCAAGAATGCATCTGAAAGAGGGATGAAAGGTCTTTGTGGTTAAACTCATGGTTAATGGCAGAACAGACTGGAAATGATGAGGCTCACAAGAAAGCAGAGACAAGATCTGGTAGTCCATGAATAGAATACCATGCTTAGAAGTCCAAGTACTTATAGAGGAAGCAGCAGGTTTTTGGCAAGAAATTGTATAACCAGACACAATAGTTTACCAAATAATTTGTAGACAGAGATTTAGATAAGAGAGAATAAAATAAACCACTGAAGATAACCAACAAGTATTTGGAAATGTGAAGTTTGAAGTTAGCTTAATTTTGAGGCCAGTTTTCACTTATTAACTTCTGTGTGACCTTAAGGAAGTCACTTTAAGCTGTAGTATTTTTTGTTTGTTTGTTTGTTATGGTACTTGGGGGTTGAACCCAGGGCCTCACACATGCTTTGCAAATGGTCTGCCACTGGGCTGCATTCCCAGCTTTTTTTTTTTTTTTTTTTTTTTTTTTTTTACAGAATTTCACTAAGTTACACGGCCTGCCTCTGGCCTAGAACTTGCAATCCTCCTGCCTCAGTCTCATGAGTCACTGCGATTACAGTCATGCACCACATCCCCAGCCAAGAGAAAATTTTAATTAAGAATTTTTTATTTGAATAAAAGAATTTAGGAGGTCATTTTGATAGGTTCTTAGTTACTTATTACTTAGATAGTGCTTATAGCCTAGTGAATTTGATTTCATCTGATCCTATATATATAGTGTTTTGTTTTGTTTCCCGTTGTGCCTTTTTAGGCAAACGTTTATGTTAAAACAATTTGTTGTTGTTGTTAGGTGCCGTCGAGTCGGTATCTGACTCATAGCGACCCTCTGTAAACCAGGGGAAACACTATTGTCAGTGCTTCTCTGCTGTGCATAGGGTTTTCAATGGCAGATTGATTTTTTGGGGGAGGGGGTTGCCAGGTCCTTCTCCCAAGCCTACAGCTTCTGGTGTTCCCAGGCGGTCTCCCATCCAGGTACTACTAACCAGGCCTGACCCTGCTTAGCTTCCAAGATCTGACGGGATCGATTCCACAGGGCTATGGATGCAGGCTAAAACAATTTAGATTTACAGAAAAATTGGCAAGATAATACAGAGAATTCTTATATTCCCTATGCCCAGTTTCCCATTATTAATGTCTTGCATTAATATGGTACATTTACATAATAAATCAATATTGATACTGTATTACTCATTAAAACCCATGATTTATTCAGATTTTCTTAGTTTTCACCTAATATCTTTTTTTCTATTCTAGGATTTCACTAAAGAAGCCACATTTCATGTAGAAGTCACGTCCCCTTAGGCTCCTCTTAGCTATAATAGTTCATCAGATTTTCTTTTTTCTTGATTACCTTGACAGTTTTGAAAACCACTAAATATATATTTTGTAGCATATACCTCTATTGGAATTTATCTGGTTTTTTTCCCATAATTAAACTGGGTTGCATAGGTTTTGAGAAGGTCACAGGGGTAAAGTGCCATTTTCATTACATTATTTCAAGAGTATATACTATTAACATGAAATACTGTTAATGTTGACCTTGATCACCAGGCTGAGATAGTGTTTGTCAGGGTTCTGTACTGTAAAGTTATTTTCCTCCCTCTCTTTCTATACTGTAATCTTTGGAAGGAAGTCATTGTCACACTTAAGAAATGAGAAGTTATGCTTTATCTCCTTGAGAGCAGAGTGTCCACATAAATTATTAGGACTTACTCTGCATAGATTTGTCTGTTCTCCATTTCCTCATTTATTTATATGAGTATAAACTCATTTACTTTATACTTTGGGTTATAATTTAATACTACCTTATTTATTTTGTTCAAATTGCCTAGGTTTTGCCCATTTGATGCTCTTTTGGTTAGCTCCTGTGTCCCATTGACATTCCCATTATTGTGGAGTTTTTAATTTTGTTTTTAGAATACTTCATTACTTCCTGGCACTACAAAATACACCAGGCTTGTCTTGTACATTTCCTGCCTCAGTCTTAGAATTAGTGTTCTAGCTTTTGTCTTTTTTTTTTTTCCTAAACTGGATTCTGAGGTATTATTTCTTAAAAAAAAAAAAATTCTGGAGTAGATGAGGTATTTATGTATTTGTGACATGAGTATATTTTCACCAAAATATTTCAAGAATGGTATGTTTACTTTGTGATTCTCCAGCTATCCTGAATATTTTGGTTTTTGATTGAAGATACAGTTGTTTTTATCATGTTGCAACAAAGATTCCCACCAGATGACTAAAGTGATACCTCGTATTATTCACCTGACGTTATAAGACATGAACTGGTTCCACAAAAGGGAATTTTTCAAAGGTTTAAAGCTTACACTTTCGTTTATCTGTTTTTAAGTACCTACCATGTGGTAGGCAGTGTTCTGGATGCCCAGACAGACAGACAAGGCACAGCTCTCTCTTGAGTCATCAGTCAGTCCCCAGTCTAGGACATAGTTACACATCAGCAGTGGTGAGTGCTTTGATGAAGGTAAGCTTGAGATCCATTAGAAGCCTACACTGGAGAGCAAGGACAATTTTTTGATATTTTGAAGGATGATATTCATAAGCCAAATAAAATGGGACAGAATGAGTGAGGCAGAGTGATAAAGCAGGATGGACAGGGTGATTTAACAGAATGAGCAGCGTGAAGCTAAAAAGAGTATGTACTTTGGAAGTACTACAAGGAATTCATTGCAGCTAGAGAATAAAATAAGTTATAGGGGCAGTAGAGAGAGTTGAGCATCAGGCCTAGGAACTATTGTGAAGGTCCTCATATGTCTTGTTTATATGTTAACATTTTAGAGGCACTGTTGTAGGGTTTTAAGCATTAGGATAGTCATATCAGTGAATTAGAGTAGCTGAGTAACTAGGTAAGAATCTGTTTCAATCATCTAAGCTAGAGAAGAGAAGGGTCACAGATAATGTGGAGTGGATATATTGGAGAGGTATAAAGGAAGTAGTATCAACAAACCTTATCAACATAT
The DNA here is from genome assembly GCA_007922755.1 of Pedetes capensis. Classification (NCBI taxonomy): domain Eukaryota; kingdom Metazoa; phylum Chordata; class Mammalia; order Rodentia; family Pedetidae; genus Pedetes; species Pedetes capensis. Next base: position 117,299 of record VMDO01000165.1, read on the forward strand.
GGATGTAAAGTTAAGAGAGAGTAAGGGATCATTGAAATGATGAGTAAAACACAGACCATACCTATATAGACCTGAAAATACAAGCATGTATAAAAATAATTATAATAAAGCCACAGTTTGTGTTCCTTAGTGAACAGAAGTTTATGGTAAGCCAAATAACTTAAAGATACTTTCCAAGTATCTTGGAAGCATTACTGTGGATTATGAGTCCAGTAATTTATCACTGACAAAATAGTACAAAATAATGCATATGAGGATTAAATATTTAATAGTTCCAATATATTACACTCTTTTTCTCAAACACAGAACCAAATAAACTGAAAAGAAACCAACACTAAATGTATGGAAATTTTTCAAATAAAATACATTTTCTTCTGGCTCAATCCTTATAACTGTTGCACAATCAAACAACTTTATCTGTCATGCCAGTGCCTCTAAAATTTTTCTCTTCCATTTCCTGGTAGAGCTTAGCTGGTAGTATATGTTATCTCTGGTAGAAATCATACTGATACATTTACACAGTGCATTAGACTGACCAGCTCCTCCCACTGTGCAAATACCTCCATAAATTTAAGTTTGACACTTGGAAAAAGCACAAATGTTTTTGGCCTGCTTACATGTCCTCTTATACAAACATTTTGGCTTAATGTCACTGTAACATTAATTATATTATTTTCTATTTCTATATAATAAATGATGTATGTGCCTTAAAAAGTTCCTAGGAGCTAGGACATAACCAGATTCTAATTGAATCTGGCCACTATTGTCATGAAATATCTCAGCATTTCTATAAAGTAACAACCCATTTTTATAGATAACAAAATTGAAATAGCAACTTAGATGTATCACCTCAGACCTCCTAATCCAATAATGCTTTTCCTATATATGCTATTTCTAAAATAATATGGCTCAAAATAAAACAAGCATATTCACATGTCAGATGACAAGTTTATATAAGGCCTTAGTTACAGACATAGTTCTAGGAGGAAGTGGAAGGCATCCAAAACACAATATTGTAATTTTTATAAAATGAGAGATAAAGAATTGGGAAATAGTCCAAGAGACTTCTAGACAATAACAACCTTCCCTAATTGAAGTGAATTTAGTATGATAGTAATCATTAGGCTTATTGATATCCACCAAGATACAAAACAAGAAGCACAGTTAATACTTTGGCTTGATAAATAGCAAAGAAACAGTATTTGCCTGCTGTTGTTGTTTTGTTATAGCTTAGTACCAGTAATAACCAGAAGAAACTCCTGGATATGCTGTACAAGCGGTTCCCTGGTTTGTTTTGATAAGGAATTAATGAGTTAATATCTAATGTCTATTAAATTTCCTGAGTAATTCATCCCCATCAGACTTACATATAAGTTATGTTTAACATTAATACCCACCCCTGTTCAATACAAGCCTCTAACCAACTGTCTTAGTCTATTCTGGCTGTTGTAACAAAGTACCATAGGCCTCGTAGCTTAGAAGCAATTTAAATTTATATTTCACAGTTCTGAAGGCTAGGAAGTCTGAAATCAAGGCACTTGGAGATTCAGTGTCCAATGAGGGCCTGTTTCCTGCTTCATAAATGGAGCCTTCTCACCCTCTTCACAGCATGGAAGGGGGAAAGCAGCTATCAGGGGTGTCTTCTATTAGGTCATTAATCACATCCCTGGGAGAAGGACATGGCAATCCACTCCTGAGGCAATCCCAAAACAATCAGCCATTGAAAACCCTATGAGCGTCGCTATGAGTCAGGACTCCACAGCACCTAACAGCAACAACAACAATCCCCTCCCAGCCCCATCTCCTAATACTATTACTTCTGATTAAGTTTCACCATGTGAATTTTAGGGAGAAACAAGACATTCAGACCTTAGCATCAACATTTTAAAAATCACTCTTGTAGGTTAGTCAGGCATTATTAGGTTGAAGAATCTATTTTGCTTTCTATATACCAGAAATAGAGGCTTTTAAACATTTTTATTAAGTCCTGAATATAACACTAACCATGCTTTACATTTTCAAGTACTCTCCAGGAAATACCTTTTTGGCAAAACCCAAATTGAAAACCAATATTTAACAATAGTGGACTGTAATCCCACTGAAATCTAACCAGCACCAAAAAATCTGTCTTACATACCTAACTCATACCGTTGCCTGGTTAAATTTGTCAAAATCAGTGTTTAATGCCTAACTTAGAATTTTGGATCTATAGAAGGAATATGGAGGAGATTACAAAGCTATGCTGTCTTATATGGCTGACTACTAGCTACCTGTGGCAATTTAAATTGAAATCTAATGAAAACTAAATGAAATTTAAATTTCAGTTCACAGTTGTACTAGCCACATTTAAAGTGCACAGTAACCACCTGTGGGTACCATATTGATGACACAGATGTAGAATAATGGAGAAAGTTTGGACAGCATTGCCTAGAAAGCACTAATAGGTGAAGGACTTTTTAGTTGATAAGGGCTTATATATTTATATAAAAATGCCTATATGGTATCTCAAGAGGAAAGACAACTATATTGTTTGTAAATAAGACAATTTTATTTTGTTGTGCCAAAAATGTTTTTAAATTTGTAAATTCTCACTTTCTTCCCTAAAACTCCTACCCTAGAAGATTTATAAATGCAGAAATTCTGAAGGCTACCTGTTCATACTTATACGTAGAACTAGTTCAGGATTCCCAGATTTTAGAAAACTAATATCTAAAAGCACTATTTAAGGGAAAATTATCACATATGACAGCTTTAATTTCCTACATTGGGCTACTCTTCCCTTCTACATACTTGGCTCATTAGCATCTTTTCCACAATATGTTTTCATATTTTTCTGTTTTTTACTTCTAAGGAAATAAATCAGCTGACTTATGACTGTAGTTCTTTGGCCAGTATATACCCAATCTGTGTCATTACCTTGAGATAACCTTTAAGTCCCAATTATACACCCCCATACTTTGAACTTTGTTTATGAAGTAATTGATCTTACAGAAATATAGTTGCCCATCTTTTAACAAAAATGAAAAAATACTTTTGCTTTCTACCAGTGTTTTCAGAAGCAGAGCATTCTGATAACTGTTCTATAATAACCGAGTCCCAGTTGATCCAGGGAAGGTTTAGGATGAGACTAGATTCTCTTGTGCCAGAAACTAAAAGAAATATTAAAAAAAAAAAGATGGAAAAATAGTGGCGCTAAGAGCCAGTCTAGAAATGTTCTCATGGCAAATCTAAGGAAATTTAAGCAACAAAATAATGAAAGATGGTAAGGAATAAGTAATTTAAAAGATATAGCAACCTACAAGTTCATATTAATGATGGATAGATGGGTAGACAGATGGATGAAGAAGAAGGGAAGTAGAAAGCTGACTAACAAATGTAGGTAAAATGGCGAAGTTGGAAAATGACCATTTTGCAACTAAGAAAGACTAATTTGGGCAGGAATTATCAGTGAATGCTAAATACAAGGGAGACATTTGGGGAGCAGGATGTTTGCTTCATCTAAATTATCTTCTCATATATTGCTGCTTTAGTTACAAGGGGAAAAACAGAGGCCCTGGGTTCAATCCCCAGTGCTGCAAAAATGGGAGAAGGACCTGGCAGCCCACTCCCAAAAAAATCATGAAAACAATCAACCATTGAAAATCCTATGAATAGCAGAAAAGCAAGAAAAGCACTGACATAGTGCCAGGCATAGCACAGTGTTCATTCTATTGTACAATAGGGTCTGTATGAGTTGGGCTTGACTCCATAGCACCTAACAACAACATAAGATGAAAAGACAGGGGAAGAGGATCTTTGGATGCAATTGGCCTCTGGATGCTAGGAAGTATTAAGCATCATTTATACCATATTCATATGTAAGTGAGATGCATGACCTGAATTTAATCATGAAGAAACATTACAGAAAACTAAAATGAAAAGCATTCTATTTAAAAAGTGGTCTATATTCTTAAAAGTGTCAATATCACACAATATAGGGAGAGTATGGTTGGGGAAGATTGAGGAACTATTCTAGATTAAAGGAAAGTAAACAGATGTGACAACTAAATATTTTACATGGACCAGGACTGTATCCTGAGCTAGAAGTGAAAATAAATGCTAAAAAAAAAAAAAAAAGGCATAATTGAGACAGTTGTGACAATCGGAACATAGTTGATAGAGTAGATTAACAGTATTCGTAGGATATTAAATTTCCTAAATGTATTAACTATGTTGTGGTAATGTTAGAGGTCCATTCTGTTCTTAGGAAATACACCATGAAGTATTAAAGAGGAAGGGAACATGATGTGTGCAACTTATTCTCAAATGATCCAAAAAAAATAGTGTATGTAGAGAGAGAATATAACATATGTAGCACAGCATTAACAATGAATTTGAGTAAAGACTACATAGAAGTTATCTGCTAAGTCTTGCAACTTTTATTTGAAATTTTTTCAAAATAAAATTCTATTTGATATGTCTTAGCCCTTTTTAAGGCACAAAATGATGTGATGAATATGAAGATGCAATCAGAGAGACTTTCAAAAGAATATGACCGACTCCTGAAAGAACACTCAGAACTTCAGGTGAGTAACATGCACATTAGTACTTAAGTTTTCTGAAATAATTATTACTTAAGTAAACTATTTAGATTACTTGCTATTCCAAAATCAAGATGATGTACTTAATCCTGGATTTGTTATATGATTAAAGAAGCCAGGTTTACCTAAAGGGTGAAGATTAGACACTGCAAAAAATATAAGATACTTGTAAGACAAAGAATTGCTGCTGTGCCATCTTTTAATTGTCCAGTTTTAATGCCGTTTTAAGCAAAAGAATTGAAGCACAAAAATAGTGCCAGCATTGAAAAACAGACTGGTTCTAGAAGAATTTATGTTTCACTATTTGGCATATTTGCCATATTCATGCCAAAGTGAAGCCACTGTTCCAGTGTTTTAGATACCTTAGGACAAAAGATTGTTGGTGGTGGTGGTAGGTGCCATCGAGTCAGTATCCGACTCATATCGACCCTCAGTATTTTCAATGGCTGACTGTTTCAGGATTGCCTTGAGAGTGGATTGCCAGGCCCTTGTCCCATTTTTGTGGTACTGGGAATTGAACTCAGGACCTCAGAGATTGCAGCACAGCGCTCTACCAACTGAGCTAAATCCCAGCCCTGGACAAAAGATTATGGCATTCAAATATATGATATACCTCAAAAATTTATTTGAAAGAGGGAAATGGGGAAAAGGATGGGTGGGACCCTTTCTTATTAAAGCTATGGACACACATGAGCCATAGGTTTTTCCTTGGGCTTATCTTTCCTTATCTTTAGCTGCCAGCTACTATTCTGAAATGATTTCCCAACAGCATTTTTTTTTCTTTTTGTTGAAGTGCTGATAGCATGCCTCATGCATGCTAGGCAAGCACTCTACCAGTGAATAAAATCCCCCTTCCAACCACACTTTGATCATGTGTGGAGAAAATTAGTAGGAGAGGTTGTTCTAGAGACAGCCCTGACATGTGGCAAATAGGCACTATACTCATTGACTTTGGAGTCAGGCAGACTTAGAATACCTACAGGTGACCTCATACTAGCTTTTTGATCTTAAGAACATTACATCATCCCTCTGAGATTCACTTTCTTTATCTGTAAGAACAAAATAGTAATAATGCCTGTTGACTGGATGGTTTGGACAACTAAGTAAAATGTATAGAGTACTTAGCACTGTCTGGACAGTAAACACTCAAGAAATGATATCTGTTATCATCCTCATCAATATTACTCCCTCTGTCGAACTTTTACTGAAAGAATGACTTATTCCCAGTCACTTCAGCCTTGAGTTATAGTCAAGAGGCAATCCAAAGCACATTTGTAATCTAGTAGTCCAGTTGGTTTGCATGTTTAATTTAGATAGCCTACTTTGACAATATCAAGAAAAAGATGTGGTGGCCCAGAGAAGGGTGGGCACCCTGTGTACTCCAGTCCCAGGACACCGAGGGCTTAGTTCACATGGTCTGGAGTAGGTAGGTAGATTTTCAGCAAGACTATCTTAGAGTTCCTAAAATTGCTGACCTCAGAGCATGGTAAGAATTACTCCATGACATCCTCATGATTCACCATAGTGAGTGAACAAGTTTCCCAGGCCTCTTGCCTAGATTTCTATTCATGAGGTCAACTATGAGGAAAATGCATAGCAATGGACTTTTCCAGGTATCAGAAATGTTTAGATCCTTGAATGGAGAAAAGAAAGCCAAGAATATACCTTCAATTTCTTATGACAGTGTCCATTGCTGAATGTCTCCATTGTGGTAACACCTAACTGTAACTCTAACAGCTAGAGTAATTCTCTTAATCCCTCAAGAATATGTCATAGTAAGATTTCTTTAACCCATTTCATCCTCCAAAAAGCCACCTTCAGCTTGGATCTTCTGAAGTCTTGGCAAAAGATATGGAAAGCTTTTATGAGTAATTCCTTCCCAAGAAAATTGTTGTTATACCTGTTTCCTTGGAAAGAACCCCATTCCAGATATATTACATGCCATGCTGAGAGTTAGGAGATGGGCTTATTTGATAGCACATTTAGGTCTTGATCTAATTTCTAGTTGTATCCCATTTTTGAAATACTTAATAAATGACAAGCTCTGCACAAAGCACTTGGCTGCCATGTTTACTACCCATGACAACTCCAATAAGTTGAAAGTTTTTAATAACCACATTTTGTGGACAAAGAAATTGAGAACCAAAGATGTTATATAATTTACCTAAAGTCACTGATGTAGAAAGTGATAGCATTTCAAGCTGGAATTCAAAGTCAGGAAATCCTCCAGAACCTCCATCATTAACCAGGTTTTTCTGCCTGTGCTGGTCTTTGGACTTTGTGTTTTTGGATCCATTCTCCCTACCTCTCCTCTCCTCCATTTGCAGGGAGGTACGTTCCAGATTCCGTTGCTTTCAGATTTCTGGGCAAGTTTAGCTAAAGTGAAACACTAGCAGATCACCAAAAGCACAAAAAAAGAGAAAACTGGGGATTTCTCCAACTTTTTCTTTGTGTTCAGTGCCATCTCCTTCATGGCTCCAGTTCCTTCCTTCCATGGTCCCAGTTCCCACTGGGCAATTTCCATTTGCTGTTTCTCACTCCTGGGCTCCTTAACCGTATCCTTTCTTGTCCCTCCAGCCTAAAGAGTGGTGGTAGTTTTCTGCTTTTGCTAATCTTTGAAGTATCTTACCACCCTGTTTGATGTGTCTACTCTCTTATCACCTGTAAAAAAAAAAAAGTCCCTGAAATAAATATAAATATCTCTATTTGAAGGATTAAAATATCTCAGCTCCTGTAAACCTCTGAATTATTTGACATCCATGCATGTTGGCTACTTCATTACTTGATGAAAGTTATAATACCTAGTAAGCACTGAACAAGATCTTGTTCAATAAGTCATTTTAATTGTTTTTAATCAGAAAAAGCTCTATATTATAGCCCTAAGATGCTATTAGTTGTGTCTTAATAGGTTACATTTTTCCCATCCACCTGCCCACTCTACATTGTCCAATCTGAGGACATGCATAAGATTTTGAAATTTAGATGTCATTTATTAAAACCATCTTTTTACAAATGATGTACACCTTTTAAACATCAGAAGCAAAAAATACCTGTAGACCATCTACAGTTAAAAGCTAAATTCCGTTGGTCCTCATGATTTTACTTCTATTGCTAACCAATCTTAGTAATTAAATTATATCATAAGGTTCTTTAGGAAACGTACTTTCTCGGTTTTACATAACTAAGGTGCTTTAAATGAAGCAAGCATAATATAAAGGATTGTTAAAACATTAAAGAAACAAATGAAAGGAGGAAAACTTGTTTCTTTTCCGTAATCAAATCTCATTACGCATCTTGAATCCATTTGCATTTCCCCGTCTGCTCCCCTCCCAGTTACAGGTTACTAAATAAATACTGCTGTGATTTAGCTCAGTTGGTAGAGCACTGCGCTGCAGTCTCTGAGGTCTCGAGTTCAATTCCCAGCACCACAAAAATGGGAAAAGGGCCTGGCAATCCACTCCCAAGGCAATCCTGATATAGTCACCATTGAAAACCCTATGAGATTCCCTATGAGTTGGATACCGACTCGACAGCACCTAACAACAACAACAAACCATTTCTAAACAAGCCAGAAATATTATGGGGGCTGGGATTTAGCTCAATTGATAGAGCGCTGCACTGCAGTCTCTGCGGTCCTGAGTTCAATTCCCAGCACCGCAAAAATGGGAGAAGGGCCTGGCAATCCACTCCCAAGGCAATCCCGAAACAGTCAAACATTGAAAACCCCATGAGGGTCACCATGAGTCATATACCAACTCAACAGCACTTAACAACAACAACAAAAAAAAATAAATAAATAAATACTAAATAAATATTAAATACAAAGTTACTAAATAAATACTAGAAAACAGTCCATTAAAAATTTGTAGTCTTTGCCTTTCCTTATTTGCCCTGGATCTCTTCTAGAAAAGAAAAAGTCCTAACTAGGGGTTATTGGCAACACAAACCTATTATCACCTGCCAGATGTTAAATTTTATTCCGGAAAGTCACTCTACTTAAGGGACTTTACCGTCATAACTCCATTAAAGCTTTGATTTTTATCTAAAGTGGTTAGGTATGTTTAAATGTGTAAAGTGAAGTGTTACTATTCAAAATAACTCTCTAATCCTGTCCTATATGATTGTTTAAGGTTAATATTATTAAAGTTGCTCTGAAGGCATTATTGCTTAGCCTTGATGACAGTTTGATGAACTTTCTGTGTTTGTTGTTGTTAGGTGCTGTCAAGTTGGGTCTGACACATAGTGATGCTATGTACAATAGAAGTAAACACTCCCCAACACTGTGCCATGCCCAGCACTATGTCAGTGCTTTTCTGCTAAGCATGGGGTTTTTGATGGCTGATTGTTTCAAGCAATAATACTCTGCAATTCCATCTTACCAGATTTCTTTCTTGATGTAGACATTTACTTCTTTCTTAGCTCAAGTGATCTAAGGTTAATATCTGTTCCATTTTCCTCCAGTTTTAAGTGATGTATTATAGTCATCTTTATATCATGATCAGAAAAGCACAATATGAGAAGCTAGTTCTAATTTGAGGACAAAAAAAAAAAAAAAAAATAGCCACCCCAACTGGGTTTTTTGCTTTCTTCATTCTTTCCTTGCCAAAAATCTTAATTGGGTTTGCAGTAAGGGAATTTTAAAAATTTTGTTTTCCTGGGGTAACTTGTGAAACAAAATCAAAATAGATTAAGGCATGGAAAAAATGAACTTATCAAGGTTGTTGTTTTTCACCTCTAAATATTTTTTCAATCAAAACTCAAATTTTATAGTGTTTAAGATTTGAGACTTTCTTAATCCATCTTTTTATATTTGATTTTTCTCATAATTAATAGTGAGGTACAGAACACAGGAAGATTTTAAAAAGTCCTTGTATCTGTGAATCTGTTTCTCACTCTTTGTTCTACCATATGTCATATTTTCTTCTTGCAGAACCGTTTAGAAAAAGGCAATAAGAAAAGCCTGTGAACTTCATGAAAGAAGATTGTGATATACCCTGTCAAGATAGCCACTAGAAAATTCAGTTCAGAAAAACACAGTATGACTGCCCAATATTTTTTTAATGACACACATAGGCTATATAGTAGTGACATTATCAAAATGTTTGTTCATGTTTCAGATATATTATGAAGTGTATATTCAGCTCTTTAGAAATATATAAGCATGTTAAATACCATATTTATATATTGATAATACTGGTATATGGTGGCAGTTTTACCAATAAAAGGAAGAACTTATTGGCCAGTTACTCCAAAAAAAATTTTTCAGTTGCATGAAACCATTAATAGCCTTGAAAGCTTTGATGAGTTTTCAGTAATAATCTTTAATTAGATGATGATGGTGATGTATTTGAAAATAGTATTCAATATCAGCAAATTTGTTCACAGGGAAATTAAATAAGGATAAATGGTTAGAATTAGCCACTGTATTTATAGAGAAGAGTAAGAAAAAATGAAAACAATGGCCTTGCCTTTTTTTTTTTAAGCCTGATGGTATTATGGTTTACTATAATAAGACAACTATATATTGATAGTTATATTTTTGTTACTGTGCTTCTGCACCTATTGGGTTTTTATTGACATTTGTTTTGGTAACATATAATTAGTATCCTACATTTTCATATTCATCCAGTAATAGAGTTTACATCTATTTGCATAATTGTCATTACACTGCACTGAACTTATTTTACCATGTTAAATTCTTAAAAAGTTGACGTATGACATAACCAAAAAGCAGTGTTTTCTATAGTTGTGAGAGTTACTAATTATACAAATATTACCTCAAACATATATACACTGGTGTCACAGTTTCTCTGAGATATTTCTTATTCTGAAAGCTAAATATTAAATGCTTTTTTGCCATTCAAATATCCATTTAGAGATAGTGATTGCAATATTAATATGATTTAGGTTGTTTCAGTGTTAGACATGAAAATCTACTTCCTTCTCTCATAAAGACCTAAAAATAAAAGAAAATGAAAAATAATAATTGGAATTTTTACTTCTCTAGTCTTTCATCTTGTGTTCATTATAATGCAACAACTTCATGTGTATTTAATTTTTTTCATTCTGGCTGGGCTTGGTGGCACACACCTGTAATTCCAGTGACTCAGGAGGCTGAGTCAGGAGAATCGTGAGTTCTGGGCCAGAGGTAGCCTATGTAACTTGGCAAGACCCTAACCTAAAATTAAAAATGGGCTGGGGCTGCAGCCTAGTGGTAGAACACTTACAAAGTATGTAGGAGGCCCTGCGTTCAACCCCCCAAGTATGATCCTTCCCCCAAAAAAATTCATTCTAAAGTAAATGAAAAGAGCATTACATAATTTTATTTCAGATAAAAGTCTGGAGTTACTGCTAGAAAACAGACATGAAAAAGACATTTTAAGAAATGGTAGGTAGACCATATGAGCTGATACCACCATAAATAACAAGGAAAGACAGTACTGAGAAAGGAGAGAACTGAGCAAATGACAGCTCAAAGTATAGACTTAGAAATACAAAGTGAGAGCTACATGGGTAAATATACAGATAGTGTTTGGGATCTTGGCCTACTGTATAGAAATCAAGCCTAATGTAGCGCTGGGCGCGGTGGCTCACTCCTGTAATCCCAGTGGCTTGGGAGGTGGAGGCAGGAGGATTGCAAGTTTGAGACCAGAGGCAGTCTGCGTAACTTAGTGAGACCCTGTTTCAAAAAGTCAAAAAACTGGGCTGGGGGTGCAGCTCAGTGGTCCAGCACTTGCAGAGCATGCAGGTGCGAGGCCCTGGGTTTAACACCCAGTACCAAAAAAAAAAAAAAAAAAAAGAAAGAAAGAAAGAAATCAAGCCTAATGTCAGAATAATATATAGAAAAGAATAAAATGCACAGCTTTAGGATTGGCAGAACCAAGATCTAATCCCAGCCTTACCATTTTATTTAGCTGCATGATCCTGAACAAGTTACTCAAATTTGCTAGGTTTCCAAATCCTCATTTCCAAAATAGGAATAATAAAATTTAGATATAGGTTGCTATATAAACTAAAGTAACAACAATTATTCTCAGAGTTGTTCAGGTTGTATAATAAAAAGAAAGTGTGGGTACTCTAAAGAGCATAAGGATTTGAAAGATTCCAAAAAAAAAAAAAAACACCTTAAAGTTTACATTTGGGGTATCTTAGACCTCAACTCTCAATTTTACAGATCTATAACTGTAGCTCTCTAAATCTGAGCAATTTTCCCAAGGTAAGAGGAATAGGAATTAGACTCAGGGTCAGGATTTGAGTCTAGAATTCAAGTGTCCTGATTCCCTGGACATTACTCATCTTCATTCACATGCTAGCTATAATTTGCTAAACCAAAAACATTACCATGGATAGCCAGGGTTTGAACCAGGAAGTTTGGGCCTCTAGGAAGTATCACTTGATAAGTTCTAGCTCAGCTGTGGTGGCACACGCCTGTAATCCCAGTACTCGTGAGGTGAGGCAGGAGGATCAACACAAGTTTGAAGCCGTATGGTCTACATAGTGAATTTCAGGCCAGCCTGGGCCACACAGTGAGACCCTGTCTCAAAAAAGGAGAAGGAAAGACGTTCTTGCTCAGCACTCCAGAAATTTGATAGGAGTCATCCTTATTGCTTGTCCACCTCTATCTTGTACCACAGTGCCTGTGACTAGGCTCTCCTGCAAGTGACAGAGCCCTCCTTCTGAGCTCCAATCTAGAGCCTGTTTAACTGCTCTCTGAGATTTTATCCTGATGCCATAAGCCTATCTGGATCTCTAAATGTTACCCACTCTTGGAGCTCTTGGCACTTGCTTCTACTTTTCTTTAGTGTTACTTCTTCCTCATTGGACCTCCCAACCATAGCTGCTTAGATGTACCAGAGCCTATTGTCTTGCCCTCCCTCTGTGGATTAGTCTAGTTCTGCATTCTTATTCCAGTATCCATGTTTTCTTACTAACCCTCACATCTGTGTCCCAGCACAGCTGAATGGCCCTCCTGATGTGACATACAGTGCATTTGAGTGTCCATCATCCAAGGTGTGAATATAGCAGTCCTTTTAAGGACTGACTTTTCCTTTATTATCTGGAATGATTTGTGTAAAGCCCATGGATCCCTCCTGTATTTTTTCATCTCTTAACCTAATTGCCCTAGAAATATTGAAAATACACTTCAAGAAATACTATTTTCTTTTTTTTTTTTTTTTTGGCAGTGTCAGGGAGAGTTTCATTCTGTTGTACATAGGGTTGCTATGAGTCAGACTTTACTCAGTGGCACCTAACAGCAATCTACAAGTGAAAGAAAGTTAACAGCTACCAGAAGCTAGAAGAGGCAAGCAATGCATTCTTCCATAGAGCCTTTGATAGGAATATGGCCCTGCAGACAGCAGTGAAACTGATAGTGTACTTCTGGCTCCCAGAACCATGAGGATAAATGTATGAGGCAAGCTATCAAGTTGGCAGTAATTGGTTACAGCTGCTACACAAAGCTCATACAGGAATGTTGTTGTTAGGTGCCATGGAGTTGGGTCCAACTCATAACAACCCTATGTACAAGAGAAGGAAACACTCCCCGGCACTGTGCCATGTTCCACACAATGTCAGTGATGCTCTACTGTTCATAGGGCTTTTGATGGCTGATTATTTTGGGAGTAGGCTGCCAGGTCCTTTTCCCAAGCCTACAGCACCCAGTATCCCCCAGTGGTCTCTCATCCAAAGACTAACCAGTCCAACCCTGCTTAGCTTCCAAGATCAGACCGGATCTGTTGCCAGGGTAGTGTGGCTATAGATGACGCAGGAATTTGCAGGACCATTCTGCAAATGCCTGGACTAAATTTCATGATGTATGCAAAACAAATAGCTCTTAACAACACTTGATCTCCCCCATTAGCCACATGGATAAGTCAGAGATTGCTTTAGCTATCTCCTATCTTAGTTATTTTTCTCATTCAATTTTATTTTTCCATTCCCACTGCCGCTGCCACACTCTGAGTCACCACATCCCTCACTTAGACTGTTACGACAACTCCCTCTGGTCTTTCTGCATCTTAACCCCTCTCATATACACACTCTCAGCAGCTGCACGATTCTTTTTTAAACAGTTCAAAATTTTTCCAGTTATATCCCATAGGCACTAAAGATCAAACCCCCAAGATCTCACTAGGTTTTGACCCACTCTCTAGCCTCCTGTCAGTTCACCTGCCCTGCCAACCACACCTGCATTCTAATTCTTCTTAGAATGAGCTACATTGTTTCCCCTCAAGACTTTTGTACCCATAGCAAATGCTACATCCCAGCCCTATCTGGTTTCCTACTCTGTTTTACTTATCCCTGACTGGAACAATCTCATGGTTTGTTTTTGTTTCATTCCCAGTGACTAACACAGTTCCTGCACCCAGTAAATCAGCTACACTCAACAGGAAGAGGAAAGAGCATCCTCAAGGAATGTTTAGCAGTATTAGATTTTTGGTTGTCACAGCTATGATATTACTGTTAGACAGAGGCCAGGAATTCTACTAACCCCATTCTATAATGCACAGCTAGCCACCCACAGCAGAATTTGACCCAAAATGTTCATATTGCCAATGTTGAGTTCATATTGCCACTGATGATTGTGGCAGAGGATAGAGCTGTCATCTCCTAATTTCCATTTTCATTCATCTGTGGTAATAGATGCTCTGATTTTTTTATACATAGCTATTAAGCATAAAGACATTTTCCATGTCCTCGTCCATAGGTGAAAATAAGAATGTCATGTGGTGGCAATTTCTTTTCTCTTCCTCTATCCTCCTTCCTGAAACGAATGCTGCCATCTTAGAATATGAGATTGAGACCGTGTAACATGGAAGAATAAGATAGAAAGAAGCTTTGTCTCTTAACAACACTGAGTGCCTCACCTGTCCTGAACTGCTGCTGGCTAAATTGTTAAATCCCCCGTGTGTCTGTCCAGCTTGTGCTGTGGGGGATAGTGTGTTGCTATGATGATGATAGCTATACCACTGGCGTTTCAGATTCCAATAGGATCACTCATGGTGGAAAGGTTTCAGCTGAGCTTCCAGACTAAGACTAGGGATAAGGACCCAGCAGCCCACTCCCCAAAAAGCCATTGAAAACCCTATGAATAGGAGAGAAGCACTGTCAAATATCATGCTCAAAAGTGAGCCCCACAAGCTGGAAGGCATTCAAGAAATGAGTGGGGAAGAGTTGCCTCTTCAAAGTAGAATTGACCTTAATGACAGAAATAGAATAAACTGCTGGTACTTCCTTTTCTGATATGGCATGACTCAAAACAAGAAGAAACATCGTGACTGCAACAATGGACTCAAACATAAGAAGATCATGTGCATGGCAAAGTGTTGGGTAGTGTTTCATCCTGCTGTATTCAGGGTCTTTTATGAGTTAGATCCAAGGTGAGGGCACCTAACAACAACAAAGTTGTTGAATAAATAAGTGACACCAAACACCATTAATGTTTTGTCTATCTTAATATCCTAGGCAAGAGCAAAAAGCCATATCTCCTATATGGCACTAAGTATCTTTTATGTATCTTTTATGTTGGGGTCTTCATTAAAAATTATATGGTCTTTACATATTAAATATTTTACATATGACTTAACTCTTATTGGTTCATCTACATCATGAAATGTGCCTCCCAGTATTTCACACAGAAGTATAAAAGAGAAGTATACCATGGTCTGTTTTTTCTTGTCTTCGGTGTCATGTACACTACTACAAAAATAGCCCACGCCACAAACACAAGAGCGTTCAGCTACAACACATATAAAAATGTAGGACATAAGAGCTTGAGGTAGAAACCTAATAAATTAGTAAAGTCTTATCTTTCCTACAGGATGTTGTTTTTGGTGATCAGTTCTCATCCTAGATTTGAGGAAAGTGTGTTTGAAGTTTGTCTTTGTCTCCTAACCCAGGCATCTTCCTGGATAAGCCAGGCTCGGGCACAGAGTCTAATGCTCCTTCAGAAACCTTGTTTCTCCCTGAAGCACCACCTGTGGTAAATAATTTCTGTCTTTTTCAAGGGCTGCCAATTTCCTGGAGCACAGACACCTAGAGCACCACTTCTTAGCCAAGGGCTTCTTGGAATAGCTCTCCATAGAGATCTACTTATTGAAAGTGGATTTTTTTTATTTTTCAGTTGTTTTTTTTTCTCTTGAAATAAAATCAATATATAGTAAATGTAGAAAATGTAGAAATTCCTGAAAAGTAGTTATCAGTTTTATTACTTTTAATACATACATACATACACAAATATTTTTAAAAATGAGATCATGTGCATGTTTCCTACTGTTTTGACTTGCTTCCCCTCCATATCAATAAATATTCTTCTACAACAGGAGTCTACAACTTACCTCTAATAGGTCATATAAATATCACCTGAGGGACCAGGATTTTTTCAAACTACACATACAGCCCCATCCATCACTACAACCATTGAGAATTACTGACCAGCATCTAGTGTCAGCCCCGAGAATGTGCCAAAACCATCCAGAAGGTGAGTGCAGAAAAGCAGGTTGAGCTCCATGGCCCTATGACATAGTGTACTGAATTTACCCCCTGATGTTGACTATTCAGTGGAATCTTTATTTATACAAAATACTATCTTAAGCTGTAGGACACTTGGGTTACATGCATGATAGACTGTTTTTGTGGTTGTTGTTAGGTGCTGACACCTTAGCTAAGACTCATAGCAACCCTATGTACCACAGAAGGAAACACTCTCTGACACTGTGCCATCCCCAGCGCTGTGTTAGTTCTTCTCTGCTATGTATAAGGTTTTCAATGGCTGATTGTTTCAGGATAATTCTGGGAGTTGGCTGCCAGGTCCTTCTCCCATTTTTTCCAATATTGGGAATCGAACCCAGGGCATCAGGGAGTACAGAGCAGCACTCTACCAACTGAGATGACTTACCAATAGGAATAAATCAGTTAGTACCCATAAAGAACTTGTAACCATTTCTAGTGGTAAGCCTCTCTGAACATTATACAAAAACTAATGTCTAATGGCAAATTGTCCCCTTTAAAAAATATGACAGAAATTATGGATAGATCTTAAAAGTGAAAAGAGTTCTGGAGATGGATGGTGGTGATGGTTGGGCAATAGGAATGTAGGTAATACCACTGACTTATACCCTTAAAAGGGTTAGGATAGTAAATTTTGTTATGTTTATTTTATCATAATTAGGAAAAAATGGGGAGCCAGGCATAGTGAGACATGCCTGTAATCCCCGCACTGTCCAAGGACTTGGGAGTTGGAGGCAGGAGGATCAGGAGTTTGAGGCCAGCCTGGGTTATATAGCAAGACCCTGTAAAGAAGGAAAGAAAGAAGAAAGAAAAAAAAGAAAGGAAGGAAGGAAACAAGGAAGGAAGGAAGGAAGGAAGAGAAAAAGAAAGAAAGAAAGAAAGAAAGAAAGAAAGAAAGGAAAGAAAGAAAAAGAAAAGAAAAGAAAGGAAGGAAAGAAAGAAGAAAGAAAAAGTGATAGAAGAAAGAAAAAAAAGGAAGGAAGGAAGAAAGAAAAAGAAAAGCAAAAGAATTGTAGACGTCTGTTTCTATGTAATGAGTATGTCATGTGGTGAGATTGCTAGGTAGATTAGGATGACTTCTCCTAACAACTGTACTGTAGGCGGGCCTGCCCCTACTGCATCTCTTCTCCCACTCCAAAGCACACTGCCCAGTTTGCTTAGGTATGTAGTAGGTGTTTATTTGGATTAAATTCAGTTCAATTTTAGTATGCCAGATTCTTTTCAAATGGCTCTTCCCATTCCCTGTCTTTGGAATGTGTCCATGTGTCCTGTTGTTTGTTTGTTTGTTTTTTGCAGTACTGGAGAGTTGAATACAGAGCTCTACCCAGCCCATTTATTTTTTTATTTTGAGACAGGGTCTTTACACAGACTGCTTCTGGCCTTGAACTTGCAATCCTCCTGCCTCCACCTCCAGAGCAACTGGGATTATAGGTGTGTACCACTGCACCTGTCTTGACCAACTTTCTTAAGATATTAATAAGTCTCTATTCTGGGAACTGAGGTGTTTCCCTTCAAATCTCATTGGCAAATCTGATTGTAGAAGGGCCTGGTTCTGGGGTGTTTTATTAGCCACTTAACCTTAACTACAACTTCTTTCACCTTTCCCAATGATTATAAAATAATGTTTGTATGTATAATTATGTAT
This sequence comes from Pedetes capensis, assembly GCA_007922755.1. Lineage (NCBI taxonomy): Eukaryota > Metazoa > Chordata > Mammalia > Rodentia > Pedetidae > Pedetes > Pedetes capensis. The sequence goes on from VMDO01000165.1 coordinate 135,032, forward strand.
ATATGCAACATATAATATTTTAAGTCTCTTTTAAAAAGGAAAAAATAGAGCTAGGTTTTCTGGTGTTCTGGAGAAGATACGTTTTAGGAAGTTCCCTATAAAAATCAATAGAAAGTTGAGTGTGGTGGTTGAGTGTGGTAGCGCAAGCCTGTAATTTCAGCACTAGGGAGGCTGAGGCAGGAAGATCAAAAGTTAGAGGTTAGCCAGGGCTACATAGCGAAACCTTATCTCAAAAAAATATATATATATATATGTATGTATATATATACACACACACACATTATATATATTATATATGTACATTATATATACATTGTATATATATACATACATTATATATATGTTGTATATATACATATAATGTATATCTGCATTATGTGTGTGTGTGTGTGTATACACACATATATGAGAATCACAACTGAGAATAAGAATAGAAATCACAACAAATTATTAGAGTTTTAGGGATTCTGATCCTTATTCTAAGACTCCCTGTGGCTATTTATCAGGAATCCTTCCTTGTAACCTGGCTTCTTATTCATACATAGGATACTTTACCATTCCACTATGCAAAGGGATCTATGTATTTAGAACCCTGACACTTAAATTTCATTACTTCCACATAAGTCTGCCTCTAGGTAAAGGAGAGAATAAAGTTAATGTAACTTTGCCAAAAACCTCAAAGTTTAAAGTGATATGAGTCATGTTTTTAAAACAAGTATAATGAATATATCATTTCCTATTGGTGCTGTCACATATTACCAGAAAAATTAGTGATTCAGGACAACACAAATTTATTATCTTACAATTCTAAAGGTCGGCAGTTCAGAATCAATTTTGTTGGGCAAAAGTTAAACTGTCTATTCCCTTTCCTTTTCCAGTTTCCAGAGGCTGCCCACATTCCTTGGCTCCTGACCTCTTCCATCTTCTAAACCAGAAGTGGGAGGCTAAGTCTTTGCTACTCTGACACTGATTCTTCTGCCTCTTTCTTCCACATATAAGGATCCCTGTAGTTACATTAGGCCCAGGAAGATAATCTAAATAATCTCCCTAGCATAAAGTCAGCTGATTAGCTACCCTAATTTTCCTTTGCCATGTAATTTAGCATACAGATTCCAAGAATTAGAATGTGATCATAGGGTGGGGGGGCATCTGTTCTGCAATGGGTAAATCATTTGAATGCTAAATAAATGTATTTATTTTTTAGTTTTTGTCTTCATTTCCTTTTTATTTTATTTTATTTATTTATTTATTTATTTGAGATAGTGTCTCACTACAGAGCCCTGGCTGACCTGGAATTCACTATGTAGCCCATACAACCTTGAACTTGTAGCAATCCTTCTGCCTCAGCATCCCATGCCTGGCTCTTTTTTTTTTTTTTTTTTTTTTTTTTTTTTTTTTTTTTTTTTTTTTTTTTTTTTTTTTTTTTTTTTTTTTTTTTTTTTTTTTTTTTTTTTTTTTTTTTTTTTTTTTTTTTTTTTTTTTTTTTTTTTTTTTTTTTTTTTTTTTTTTTTTTTTTTTTGGTGTTGGGGGGACAGGATACGGAGTCTCTGCTGGGATTACAGATGTGTACCACCACTCCTGGCTTATTTTCTAGCTGATTAAAAATATATATCTGTGTGCATATGAATATATATATTTGTGTGTGTGTGTGTGTATAGATAGGTAGATAGATAGGTAGGTAGGTAGATAGATAAATAGATAGATAGATAGATAATTTGTTGTTAGGTGCCATCAAAGCGATATCTGACTTATAGTAACCCTATGTACAATAGACAAAACACTACTGTCATGCTTCTCTGCTATTCATTGGATTTACAATAGCTGATATTTTGGGGGGAGTGGGTTGCCAGGGCCTTCTCCCAAGCCTACAGCACCTGGTGTTCCCAGGTGGTCTCCCATCCAAGTACTACCAGGCCCAACCCTGCTTAGCTTCCAAGATCTGATGGGATTGGACACCACAGTGGTATGGCTGCAGGCATATATGTATAGATAGATAGATAGATAGATAGATAGATAGATAGATAGATAGATAGACAATAGAGAGAACATATTAATGGGGCACCATGTAATGTTTTGATACATACATACTTTCTGTAATGTTTAAATTAGGTTAAACATGTCTATCTGCTCAAACACTTAACACTTATGATTTTTTTATGGTAAACACATTGGATATTTTTTGTTTTGTTTTGTTTTGTTTTGTTTTATTGCATTACTTGGGGGTTGAACCCAGGGCTTTACAAATGCTCTACCACTGGACTGCACCCCCCAGCCCATTTTTTATTTTATTATTTTATTTTTTTATTTGGGTCTGGGCCTCACTAAATGATGCAGGCTTCCTGCCTCCACCTCCCGAGTCACCGGGATTACAGGCATGTACCACATGCCAGGGTCTTTACAATAAATACTTCCAAATCCTTTCTGTTCACTTTTTGAGAATGTTAAATACTTTGCAAAATGGTTTTTGCTAAATAAGGCATATATACACAATAAAATTTTATTCAGCCATAAAGAAGAATGAAATTATGCCATTTTTAGGAAAATGGATGTTATTGAAGATCATCATATTAAATGAAATAAACCAGACTCAGACAAATTACCACATGATCTATCTCATGTGTGGACTCTAAATCTGAAAACAAACAAAAAAACTCTACATGTATAAGACTTAAAAGCAAGAAGGATGTTTTCTGGAGGGGGAAGGGAAATAACAGGGGTGGAGAGGGAGCAACCAGTTGACTTGGAGGTCTTTTTTTCACCCAGACTATGGATGAGGGAAGCAGAAACACAGTCGTACATTTCAGTTCAGCATACCTAGAGTCTGCTGCCTGTGGGTTTTCCAAGTGAAGGCAACTGCAAAACTCTCCAAACACTAGAGAATACCCAATGTCAGATTTTCACCTAAAAAAGCAGAATTGAAAGAGGAGGTAGCTGGACATACACTTTTACCTTCTTCTAAACTGCACTAAAACTACAGTAAGGTGAACATGAGAAGAAACAGCACCAACTTTTTCAAAGTTGGAAAGCAGATAAACAAGTGGTACTGGCAAAAATTTCAATTAATTATCTTACCTCTTGGAGAAAGCCAAGAGCCAGGTCAATTCAAACCACCAAATAATCAAGTCTCATGAACTGATGGCATCACTACTCCTGGGAGAGAGGGCCAGGTTTGTTGAAAGCTGTTTGAGAAGCACTGCTATCCCTGGATGCCCTTCTCTTCCTCCAGACTACTGGTTTGCTCGTCTCTCCAGCCCCAGCAGAAGACAGGTTTCCTTTCAGAAGAGAGTAAAACAGAGGTCTGTTTGAATAATCAGAAAATAGGAGAGTTAAGTAAATGATATATGATACTAAATGCAGAATTCCTTCGTCAAACCAGAATAATGGCAGCCAGATCTCTACTTCAGACACAAGATCAAATGAATGTTTGCTAGATAGCAATCTATCAGACCCAAGAGGAAAGGCCTAAAGACACATGGATGTTGACATCAGGGGTTCCCCAACAAGAGTCCCTGAGGACAGCTCACCCTGCTGGAAAAATCTCACCAGGAACAGGCCTTGCCCACTCAGTCAGAGCTTCCAGGCAGTTCTTGAGGCCGTCCCTTTTAGATGAGCAAATATCAAGCATGAAGAGATTTGAGAAAAGCCTGAGCAGAATCTTTTAAATGTGGTTAAAATAGAAAATGTGCAGGAAGAATAACAATAAAACTCTGTGTCTTCAGAAGCCATAAATTTTTATTTCAATATACTCAAAAGTCAGAATTGGAAACTATTTTGGGGGTGGGGATTGAACCCAGAGCCTTGCACATGCTAGGCACATGCTCTACCACCGAGCCACACTCTCAACCTCTTTTTACTTTTTGAGACAGGATCTTGCTAAATTGTGCAAACTAACTCTGGCCTGGAGCCTGTGGTCCTCCTGCCTCAGGCTTCTAAGTCACTGGGAGTATAAGCATGTGCCACAGCACCTCACTAAAAACTCTTTTTCAGAAAATAAAAATGAGTTCTTACGGGAAATATAGAAGGAGTTCCCATTAAATCCTCAGTACAATGCCTAAAAACAATATCTTAGGCCATTTCCACTGTTATAGCAAAACACCTGAGACTGAGTTAATTTATTTTGAAAAATTTATTTCCCATAGTTCTAGATGCTGGGAAGTCCAAATCCAGAGGTCAGCAGATTCAGTGTCTGGTGATGCTTTCTGCTTCTAAGACTGTGCCTTGATGCCACATCCTCCACAGAGGAGAAATTCTGTGTCTCATGTGATAGAAGGGCCTGTACACAGGCATCTAATCCCACTCCTGAGAAGAGCAGCTCTCATCACCTAACCACTTCTTAAAGTATCACTACATCGGCCACTAAGTTTCAAAATGAATTTTAGAGGGGTTACATTCACACCATAGTAAAGACTCACTCACATCAGTGAACTGGATTCAAAGAGAAGCTTCTCCAACTGTGCAGAAAACACACAAAGATTAAGGGATCTGAGTAAGTTCATACTTCTCAAAAAGAGCTTTGAAAAGTAGAAGACAGCAGAGCAATGCTTTTAAAATGCTGAGAAAAAAGTATATCCAACTTCATATTCTACAGTCAATCAAATTACAAATCAAGTATGAATGAGGAATAAAGACATTTTTTAGGCTTACATGTTCTCAAAAATTTTACCTCCCACACAGCCTTCAGGAAGCTAGTGGATAGAGGATGTGCTCCACCTAAAGGATGAGTAAACCAAGAAAGAGGAAGTTGGAAACCGGGAAGAAGGAGATACACACAGAGAAGAAACAGAAGGAATCCATAGGCTGTTGGTCAAGAGAGATCATTAGCTAGAAAGCATCTCAAACAACTCTGAGAGAGGCTCTTTCTAGAAGATGAAGTTAATCAGATAGCTAATGTGAATGAATATATTGAAAGGCGACAAGTAAAAACTGAAGGAAAGTCAAGATAAACAAGACAAGTAAAACTCAAGTAAGCATATACAAACACAAAATGTGTAGGAAATAAGATGTAACAGTGGTTCACCACATAGCACCATTCTGAATAGTAAAGAGAATTACAATAATGCAGATACTAACTGTTGATC